>CM031673.1:2070729-2108334 GCA_006182925.3 Reinhardtius hippoglossoides
CAAGTCAAATGTTAGAACAGCCGACGCTGTGCGAGACAGTGTGATAGGCTGCGCACAGAATCTGTTGCTAGGCTCACTGTGAACACACCAGTCAAGTCTGACATATGTTTTCAAAGCAGCCCTCTTAGCAGCTTGCAGCAGTTGCCATGGAAACCCCAATGCCATTTCCCCCCATTGTTTGGACTGCTCGATATTCCAAAAGCTTTTTCTGTGCGACTTGGTTTATTAAAGCCGGGAAGGCCGACTAAGAGGGCTGGTTTTGTGCAGTGTGTTGGTGTGTGCGTGTGTTCAGCACGTGTGTGTGTGTGTGTGTGTCGCTCTCGGTCGGAGGTGGGGACAAAGGACGACGTCCTTCACTTGACCTCGGCAGCAGATGCACACATTGACATTGAGTCTGTGCTGCTCTGGGATCAGAGCCGAGGTGACAGCGGTGCAGCAGTGTTTATGGAAACAAAGGGATTAGATTGAAGGACATTTTCCCCTGTGATTTGACACATTTAATTTAAATTTCAAACATGGGACATCTTTCCTGTTTCACGCTGGCCTGCGTTTATCTCTCGACCACAGAGCTCAGCTTGTCCCCTGTCAAGATCAGAGCTCAGTAAGAAGTCGTCTTCCCCATTATCTCTCATCATCGTCTTCATATCCCCGAGCTCCCGCTCCAGCTCGTTCTCTCTAGCTCTCGCTGTCTCCACCGACTTGATCATGTTGACCAAGTCTTCTCTGGCCCGACACAGCTGCGAGGCAGAATGGTCCATCCTCTCCATCACCTTCTTTCTTTCACTATTCCAGCTGAGTTGCTTGACGACGAGCTGATTCTTCAGAGCATGGTTCTCAGCCGCCAGCTGCCGGTTCAGAGCAGCGTTTCCTGCAGCCTGCTCCTTCAGCGCTTCGTTCTCGGCAGCCAGCTTCATGTTCTCCCTCTTGGACTCCTGGAGGGCTTGTTGGACGCTCCACAGCTTCTTCCTGATGCTGGACCTGATGTGTTGAGTAGCATCAGCCGCCATTTGTGGCATCAAGTGACTGAAAGACACTAATACACACAACAGTTGAAAACACAAGTCCCATCCTGACTTCAGACACACAAAGAGACAGGAGCTGCTTCATCTGATTCACAGATCGGACTGGATTTCAGTCACGTGACTGTGAAAGTACCTGAAGAAATTAAGAACTTTCTGTTTTTTGCTTAGGAAAAACTTACTTCTTCTTCTTGATCAGTTGATCTTCTTAATGTAACGTAGAGTTGTGTGTTTTCTCCGTGTATCGCTGGTCTACTGACGAGTCGTCGGTGACACAGAGGAGAGAAGTTGTAGGAGAGCAGATTCTGGTCCAGCCGACATCAAAGGCCGCAGTGTTTGATTCTGATTCTGAGAACTGTTTCCCCTTTACATGATAAGTTCATTGGCTTTGATCTGACAGCTGTAAATGTGGCCTCCCAGGTTTCAAAGGACTCAAACTCTTAAATCAATCAAACTTTATTTGTATTGTTTCAAAGGGCTGAATTCTACAGGAAACATCAACAGTATAAAAAAACACATCTACACTCGTGTCATATACATATTGTGGTTTTGAAGGTAATAAGCTGTACAAATCAGATTTACAGTCTCCACGTCCTCCATCTGTTTTTACACATTTATTAAAAAAAAAAAAATCACTGTTCAAAGTCTAAAAAGAGAAACGGCAGCGCTCTGTAAATTATGTAACTAACAGAAATGGGTCATAGCAGGAATAGTGTTTCCTCCACTTCCCTTCGAATTGTCTCTGCTCCATTCAGAGAACATGAAACTCGTTTATAACGTGTCTGTGTGTAATATGGTGTTAAAATAAAAAAGAGGGGTTTACAACAGAATCTGTTTCCAGAGGAGATGCAGGTTCTCCTGGTTCGCAGAACGTCTGCTGCTTTATAAGCTGATTTATGTAAAGGGGTGTGGGGGGGGGGGGGGGGGGGGGGGGGGGGGGGGGGGGGGGGATTAGCCAATGCTGAGTGCGTTGCATAAATAGTCTCTTTGTATTTCAACTGTCCGTCCAGAAAACGGCTCCAGGCCTCTGTCATCACAGAGCAAAGTACACACACTTGACCCCCCGACCCCCACAACAAGGGGCTCCATGTTAGAAACGTCCTTACTTAACCCCCCCCCCGCGCGCTCGCCGGCGGTGAATCCTGCTGTGTCCTCCCACGGGCTCATTTGGACATTCTGCAGGTTTCTACTTGTGGAGAAGCTCAGCAGAAAGTCCAGAGGCTCTCACTGCAGCCTGTCACATAGAGCCGGAGGTTCTCCGGAGGTTCTCCTGAGTTCAGTGCACGACCGACAGCAGCGTGATGAACGATGTTCTGTTTCATAATTCCCGTTTGAACCAGGATGTATTTGCCATTTAAATGAGAAGTTGTTCAACTTGCGTTTGTTGAAAGACTTTCAATCAGGCGGTTTAATTATCCACTATCGAAGAGAGACTTTCACAAACCAGCTGTTGAGGTACATTTCAGCTATAGAGTATTTAAGTTGTATGTTATTATAACATTTTACACAATATCCCTGATGTTTTTGAGGATACATTTTTATTCCTCAACCTAATGAGTAAAGAATCTTTCCCTTTGTTGCGTCAAAGATGGAAACCTTTAAATCTGCTCCGTCTGGCCCAGAGGAATAAAGAAAGCTTCATTCCATCCTCTTTATTCCCGAGCACTTAGCCTGATCAGATTATCATTCAGTTATTAAATGACCCGGCACTGTAATAACTTAAAAGCGCAGCAGAGGATATCAAGGTTAGTTCAAGTTCACCAAACCACTAATTCTTGAGTCTTGAATCCCACTTTCTCTTGATATTTATTCACTTCCTGCTGTCGTCCTCTGTTGTCTTGTATTGAAGTGAAGGAAGGAGAGAAGGAGGGAAGGAAAGGAGCAGAGAAGAGAGGAAGGGAAGATGGTGAAAGAACGCTAGAGAAAGGGTCTAAGGAAAGAAGATGGAAGAACATCGTCTCCTGCTCTGACCAACTTCTCACCTTGTGTTGAACCTTTTTATTTGACCGAACACAGCTCAGTGTAGCCTCAGTGATCCTTGTCTGAGAATCCCCTGTGAAGGAGGAATGATCACATCCCTTTTACCTGCTGAACAGTTCAAACAACAACACACAGAAAGTAACTCTGAGAGCGGGATCTTGGGGGGGGGGGGGGGGGGTGAAGCAGCCTGAGGCGCTCAGGAGGCCGATCCGCGGTCTCTCTGTTCTCTGGCTGACTTCCATACATCACGGAAAGCCTAATGTCTCCCGACAGGTGGCGTGGCGTTCTGGGGTCTCGGAGACAGGTGGACGCTCGGCCCCGCTGGGCAGAGCTGGACGTGTTGAGAGGCTGTGATTAAAAACCACTGGGTCCGATTCCTGCAGCTGGTTCCTCGGCTTCCCACAGAACAAATCGTGGTTTCTTGGGGTTTTTCTCACAGACGATTAAAGAAAGATTCATTCTCAAGTCTTCAGATTAGTGTTGAGGATTCGTTCTGTTTCGTGAAGTCTCTAAAACCAACTTTTAATAAACAGATCGTCCATTGTGGCTGAACTACAGAACTCCCATTATTGCACATCTGTTTAATCCACCACTGCATTTTTATTATTATTAATTTATTGTGGATGAGTCGTCGAAATGGGTAAACACACACGTCCCATAAATAGATGCTGAAGCAATGAAGTCACAGTTAATTTTGAAAAAGGGGACAAACAAATGTAAATGTATCTGAGTTAACCTTTTGACTGATGTTGTGAGACATCCTAAAGCAATAGGAAAATAAAATGTTATTTATTCAAATCCATAACTCGCACATGAACATTTCAGAACATACTGTGACTACTACACACACACACACACACACACGCACACGCACACGCACACACACACACACACACACACACACACACACACACACACACACACACACACACACACACACACACACACGCTCTCTCTCTCTCAGTTGATGTGTTTATCTGTGTAAGATTTGTTAGAGCAGCTGGCAGCAGTATATCCTCATTATGCTAATCTGCGGTCGGCGGCCCACACACAGCAGCTCTGGATTTTGCACTTTGCTTCAGCACGATTTCATATTCAGGTTTCAACCGGAGTTCATCCTGCTCTGCAGCTCGGGAGGATTCAGTCGACTTCACAACAACCTTCAACCAAAACCCCTGTGTGTGTGTGTGTGTGTGTGTGTGTGTGTGTGAAAGTGTGGGCTGTCGAGCGCGTGGACCAAACCTCCGCTAAACGGACGCAGTGATATTTATATTGCATTAAAAATCCTGAATGATCACATGGTGCTTATGAGCTGTGGAGGATCGTTAATGTTCTTCTGGATAATTTCATTCTACTGCAGGTTTGTGTAATGACCTTCAACTTTAATGAGTTTAATAACTTCATTTTTACTGTCGTATTCTGTCGGTGTGATTTGTTGCGTGACTTTACGACGCAGATTAGTTGGCAAATTCAGTTGCTTTGTTTTTAATTAATTTAATTTCACTTTATTTGCTGTCTTTTCTTATAATGATTTAAACCGATGAAAGTTTTTATCCGGTTCCAACATTTAACGTGTTTTCGGAGTTGTGGTTAATTGTTGTTCGGCCACTTGGAGGCAGCAGAGACAAGCTGCGAACACATCACTGACGTGTTAACGCCTCATTAATTGATATGTTACCAAATATTGGTTTAATTACACATCGTGCAGACACGGGGCAACATTATTGTTTAGATTTCAGTTAGAGTCCAAACTTTCCTCAGGTGAAAAATTATTATTGTGTCACGTTTCTACGTCTTATTTGGAAGCGACCTCTAGTGGCTGTAGCAGGTATGACGGGAGCAAGTGACGTAGGATAAAGAGCGTCAGGAGCATCACGACCGTTCAAACACCATCACTGCACGTTTATTATTGTAACCAAGCACAAGAGAGGTCATCTTCACTTGAGGTAGAACTAGTTTAACCCAAACTATGATATTTTCCAATGAGGTACAATGAGGAGGTTCTGATCCGGCCTCAGGTCCAGTTTCCTGCGGTGGGTTTTATCAAGGGGGAAAGAAAAGTGACCTCTACTGTCGTTTAGTTTGGAAAACATGTTGTAACTTTCCTCTCCATCTCTACTTCATCATTTCTACCAACGCCTGAGGAAAATATCTGTCTCTTTCTGTCTCTTGGTTGCTGACTTGTTGGATGAAGGAACCAAAACAATCAATGAAAACTGAAACTCTGCAGAATCTGGTGATAATGAGATTTTCTCTCCACCTTCAGAGCAACGAGCTTCTTTTCCTTTCCTGAAAACATCAGAAGAAGAGAGAGAGAGCAGTCGTGGTGTAGAAACGGATAAACGTGCTTCACGCACTGAAAGAAGAGTCGGAGAGAAGATGTAGATAAACTGTATTTTTATGTGCTTTGTGGAAGAGAGGAGCAGGACGCGTGTTTATGTTCTGGTTTCACACGAAGCACTGCAGAGGCTTCTTCTTTTAATTCCGTAGAAAATGTGTTTATTAAAGCATCGGCTGTAGAACAAAAACCAAAGCAACAACAGCTGCAGGATTGCAGAACATATCATGTACCATAAAATTGATAAAGAAATCACTGTACACGCTACAGTGCTTTTCAAATCACAGCTTTTGCAGTGTAGTTTATAGAAGTTATGATTTGTATATAGAGATATATATATATATATATTTATGTATATATCTTACACATAATAAATATCTAGTTAATCCGATCGTCTTCTTTTTTGGAACATTATGAGTTAAGATTATTTCTGTAAGTTTGAGTTAGAAACATTTTCACAGCAGAAGAAACAGCAATAAAAAAAGTACAATCATTGTTCAGAGTTTAGCTCAGACGACAAAATCGATTAGGATTCCAAGATGCTGTGGGAATAAAGATTTATACATGTCAGTGTTATAATACACACACACAGTTAATCTCATTAGTGCAATCAGCTCAGTCACTTCTGTTAATGAGGAGAAATCGAATGTTTGAGTCCCGTTTAAACACTTTGTGGTTTCGCTGCAGGGAAACGTGGAAATGTCAAAAATCCCGATTATTTTAGATTCAAGACACGAAGGGAATTTAAATCAGGTTTTTTACACAAACAATCTTTAGGCTCATGACAAAACTTTGGAGTATTAAACTAATCAGTTAAAATCTGTGCACGTTTTTAAAACCATTTAGAATTCAAGCTTTTCTGTTCACCACAAATTTAGTTGCTGTAATTCAAACTATCATTAAGTGAAAATGATATATATATAATTTCAAAAGGCAACATTTTCTTAAACTCTCAGAGAATTGATGATTAGATTCATTATAAAACTTTCTTTTTAAATCTCAGGGAGTTTGACGAACAATCTTAAAAGAGAAACAACCTCACATCACTCGAAGGGTTTTTATTCTAAGACGCTGAATAAACATCAGCCTCCACTGACGTTTGCTGGTGATCGATATATATGTTCGTTCTCACGTGTCTTTGCAGAAAGAGAAAAAAAAAGACACTCGTGAATTTATTCTGACAAGTTTTTAAAGGTGAATGAAATAATCCCCCGGTTTCTAGAGAAACATTTTGTGAGCAGATTCTGAATCGTCTGTTTTTCCCGTCTCTTTGGTCCAGTTCCTAGAAATGAGTCGTCTCATCTCCGAGTCACAGTAATAAGACAAACTGATAAAAGATAATTCCATCTGCAGGTTTTTTACTTACACATTTCTCATTTGTTGTTTAATTTCTTCCCCCCCCCCCCCCCCCCCCCCTCAAATTGAGATGAAGCCCCTCAGGCGAACCTCCCTCCTCCTCTGTGGATTCACTGCGTTGTACTCTGTGTGTAAATTGCCAAAGGATGAAGTGATTGTGTATCTTTTCCTTTCCTAACATCTGCTGTTTACGCTGGCGAGAGCTCAACCACCCTCGTACCGGGATGTAAAGCAAGCTGTCGGAGAGGGAGAGAGACGGGGGGGGGGGGGGGGGTATCAGGATTTCAAAGCTTCAGTGAAAATCTTTCACAGTTTTAAAAGCACAGATCTGCAGAACCACGGTTTTGATGGGTCCCAGTCGTCTGCCATGTTCTACCCCGGGGGGGATTCACACTCACAACCTGAGCTGCACTCGTTTGTTCTGCTCTGACTCATCACAGAGTTTGAAATAAGACTAATGGAAATGCAGGATCATCGGATCAAAGTTTCCGCAGCTTTCAGAGAGAAATGATGTAAACATATGAATTATCTTGTGATTACGAGAAACAGTTAAGAGCTTCTTCTGATGGGGAGGTTTTATGTTTATCATCTATAATAAATCAAACCCAGCACACAGGTTATTGTTCTGTGATGGTTCCCCTCTTCTCGTCTTCCTCTCCCTCCACCTGACGCTCACCATCCGGATGTGGATCGTATCTCTTCCTCCTGTAAACTCTTCTCTCTCTCTCCTCCTTTGTTCTTTGTGCTTTTTCTATCACTCTTCTTTCCTCCCTGATACCGTTTGTTGTCTGGTTCCGGTTTTCTTCTGCTGTTGATTTTAATTCTCCCTTCACTACTTTTCAAACAGACAATGATCTGCAGGGAGTTCTTGTCTCGTTCTTCCATCCAAGGTTTATTTCCCCCTTTTCCTCCAAGAGCATTGTTTAGAGTTAAACTTTCTCCAAACCTCCAAACCTCCAACCTTCCTTTACAATTTCTAGTCTTTCATGTCTTTACAGATTCTTCTTTCCTGCTGTTTTATTGGTAACTCTCTTTAATTAATGGTAGTTGTTAATAATAGTGACCGTGTTAGTTATAGCTGGTTAATAGTGTTAAAACTTAAAGATTTGGTAAAGATTGTGTCTCCTTGACTTGAGCTTAGAAAATCATGAGTTTTATCTTCTGTCTTGAAAATATCCAAGAAGATGTTTTTACTTTTCCTGCTTCTATGAACCTGGAAAATCTCTTTTGAGCATCAGAACTAAAAACTCTCAATATTCTGCTAGATCGAACGTTTTGGGGGTTTAAGGCCTGAAGATGCGACCTCATGCACGAAGCCTCTGCTCTAAGTGATGACCATGAGGACGCTGCTGGCATCGACCTTGTGGCGTCTGGACTGATTTACATGAAACCACATGGTCTCATCTACTGGATTAATGCTGGAAGGACCAACTGGGAGCACTGGTAAAGCGTTTGCTCTGTAGAAAGCGGGGCTGCAGCGAAACGAGCCTCACGCTCGCTGACGGAGGCAGTTGGGTTATGGCTCCTCCGTCAGGAACCATCAATGCTCTGTGGGACTCATTACATGACTAATTTATGGCAGTTATTAATAAATGTTAACAGTTTAGAGGGGGGGGGGCTCACACTTCACTTGTTAATGTTGTAGTGGCCTCTGAATCCTCACGGTTCTCCAGGGACGCCGAGCGAAGCAGAGACACATCCAGGGTTCACGCTCCCACAACATAAATAATTTCCTCTGATGCTCTCTAGGTTTAAATTGTCCCCGTGCGTCTGAATAACGATGCATCCCTATTCTTTAACACTGCAGTTAAATATAATTAGCACCATTTTAACGGTAAAACACGAGTTTTCCCAAAGTGCGATAATCGAGTGCAGTTTTAATGATGATTAAATTGTAAATGGTGAAAGCAGCCGTCAGGGTTTCTCCTCGTGGGCTCAGAGGAACGGCTGCGACGTGGGTTCATTTAGAAACGGTGAACACATGAAGGAAATAAGTTACAGAGGTCTGGAGATTTAATTCAAGACTCGAGGCAGGAAGCGGGGAAATGTCACCGTTTATCCTTCTAACTTTCTGACAGGTTTAAATCACGGCATCGGAAGTTTCCCGGTGTTGGATACGGTTGTAAACGGTCGGCTTGTGTGAACTCTCCTCCGTCCTGTCTCCTCGGGTGCGGCGTTCAGAGGAAGTCACAGGGAAGCAGAGGAGGTTTGAGGTTTCACATGTTGCACTGAGGAGAATCCAACATGGACTGAAACGTGTCTGAGCCGCCGTGCAACATGTGAAGCAGAGACGTGTGTCCACCGCCGGAATCGGTTTCCCTTCTGTGTGCGATTGTAGAAACACGACTCTTGCGTTGTGTTGCTCTTTGCGTCTGCAGACTCTATTCGCCCTCCGCCCATGATCACACATTGTGTTGTGTACCTTTTAAATAACATTTGCATAACAAAAAATTAGGACGGCAACAAATTAGTACGTCAGTGTTGTTTGTCTGTGGTTTAGCAGGTTTTTAAACGTGGTGTCATAGGGAGACTGATCTGTTTGTTGGTCTTTTGTTTCAAGATTTCACAAAAACTTCTGAAACAATTTCCTCAACATGTTGTGGAGTGGATTAACATGACCCAACGAAGAAGTCCTTAAAGTCTGGCTCCAAATCCGCGAGTGGATCCAGGAGTGTTTTCACTTTCTTTAACATTCTGGGAAAGAACGTTTTTTCAACATTTCCGTTGATTTCTAATTCGTGGATCTGTTTATTAGACTGATATCTGATGAGTTCTCCCGAGTGACGTGCAGGACGTGGTTCAGGGACTTTGAACACCTGATTCTGTCAGATTTAACACGAGGTGCCACCACGAGAACTCACATTCATCCTCAGAAACAAGGTCACGGTTTCAGAACCCCCGACTCGTTTTAAAGAAAAATAGGCCACGCGTGCAACGGAGGCATCGTTTCTCCGCAGGAAGCAAACTGAACCAATTTATCTTCATCCCTGCTTCCACCTTATTCCCAGGAACCAGCCGGGGTTTCCTGTGTTCGGCTCCTCCGGGCTCTGGTGGAATCTATTCTTAGATGTCAGAGGAACCAGGCAACATGTGAAGACGTGAGAGGAACAGATGAGGAGGGAGAGAAACCAACGAGGTGCTTTGTTTTACGCTGACAGAGACAAATAGCTTCAGGAGTTTCAAAGTTACACCGAGATGTTTCCTGGGCAGAATATTGAATTTAAACTTTAATCAAATGTCTTGTTATGTTTGTGGTTTCGCTTAAAATCTGGATTTCCTGTTGTTTTTTAATGCTTCCCCTGAAACCAGTGGTGATATGAGCTCCGTCTGAGCGGCCTACTTTGAGAGGAGCCTGTGATCCATATGCTCACGAGGCGTTCAGGGACACTAGTTCATCATGGAAGCTGTCACACGGGCTCCTCTGCGGCTCGGCTCAGCCTCGGCTGTCGGCACCAAAGTAGGACAACACAGAACTGAAGCACCTTGAGGAACACGGTTCTGGGGATTTACAGATTATTGTGCCTCCAGTTGCATTTTAAATGTATAAATATTATACACACGTGACCCTTTTAATGAAAGAAAACTATTCATAATTTAGTTTGAATGTTAATCTGCTGATTACACGTTTCTCATGAAGCGGATAAATGCGTCACTGAGCTTTAGCCGAGATTTGAATGCAGGAACATGAATGAATATATGAAAGATGTTTTCCTAATGTCGCTGCAGCTCCTGTTCGAAGGTTTTCTTGTTTTCCTCGACTCGGTTCATTGTCGTGTTTCTGCCTCTCAAGAGCTTTTAAATCCAGAGGCAGTGTCCTCGGCTCTGATACCCAACGTGCACGTGCTTTACAGACATGCTCTTAGTTCACCTGTCTGACTCAGAGAAACTTACCTCCTGCGTCCTCACAGGTCTCTGTGCCTCCGACACAACCTACAGCAGCTGAGCTAAAGCACATCAGCGTCCATCACAACACGGGAGCCAATCAGAGCCCTTTATCTGGAGGCGGCGCACGGATCAGGAGGACAAACGTCTGAACCTTTCAGAGATGAATCAAAACAAGGAAACACTGAGACAAGGAGTCGACAGAGAAGCTGTTTCTTGGAGGACGAGCGGCTCTGGAGTCAGAAATAATCTGATTGACTCAGTTATTCACACATATAACAAGGGAATTCATTTATAACACCATTGCCTACAAATATGTAATTGAGCTGATGGACAATATGACGGTAAAACCGTATTAACCATGGATGTGTCTGATCTGCTGGTCTCAGATCAGGGCTGGTAACTAACGGTAACCGGACGTTTGCTGTTTGAGTGTTTTTTTAAAATCTCATCTTCACACGTTTATATCTGAAAGATTTTAGATTCAGATTGAATTCTTCTAGTTTATTTCCAACCAATAGATTTGATTGTGATTTGTCTCGGCTGTGGAATATTTCGTGGTGAACTCCGGACAGAGCTCTGTGCTGTGAGATTGTTTTTTTTAAAGATCTGGGTTTGTTTACTGAAGTTCATCCTGGACATTAATGAATTTCCTTAGTGCCAAACACAAACCTGTCTTCACTAAACGGACTTGAATTTGTTCACAACTTCTAAACTGTGCAGGTCTTAGAAACATATTTCTTTATTGGGATGTACGTCAAGTGTTAAATCAACCGATGGGATTATCTTTGCTCGTTCAGCGCTTCAGCCTCCAAGAAATGAAAAATGACGAATCTGATCTAAATTCTCCCTTCGACAGACGATCGTTACAGTTTGGATGTTAATATTTGTTGACTTGTAACCTTGTGAATCTGTTGTTTGCTGTGAAACACTGTGGAAATGTAGTTTTAAAGAAAACCCCATTGTTATTAAGGGGACTTTTAGCTGCCTGATGGGTTTATCTGCTTGTTCTTATTGGTCGAACTCTTCAGGAGTTCACGCTGTCGTTTACACTATAGTAAAAAAAAACACCAGCACAGAACACGGTGACCTTCTCGCTGGAAGCCGGAGGAACTTCTTTAGTGGCGAATGGAGAAAGGTGTGTGGGAAGGAGAGTGACAAGAGGTTGGTTCAGACCATGCTGTGAATTGTGACTCCATTTCCCAGGGAGCTTTGGGACAACAGCTCAAAAAGCCACTAGCCGCTCAGCCGATGGCATGAAGAGGGCGGAGACCGTTTGGCCAGAGGTCGCCGCAGCTGATTGGCTGGTTGGTGGAATCATGGTGGATGCAGGGGGTGCAGGTGTTGGTTGATCGGATGACTCTGGTGCACAGGAGGATTGTGGGTAGATGGAGATGTCAGAGTTGAACCCCACCCCTTCTTGATTGCGATGCCTGTCACAGGGGGAAACGCCGACGTGCGAGTGGATCAGACCCCCCCGATCGTCTTTAACGCTTCCCCCTCTCTAACGTGTCGACCCGACTACACACCGAGAGTGGAAGCGCCACGTCGGATCCACTTACCTCTCCACAGGGAATCTAAAACAAACGTGTGAGGGCTTTACTCCTGAAGACTAAAGATGTTACTTTGCTTCAATGGTTTATTTTACCCATAACCATGTACAAATAAACAAAACCTTTACAGCTTTGTATGGTCACACATTTAGCATTCATTGGTCCATAAGCACTCCTCACGGCGACATGAAAACACTGGTAGAAGACACCGACATTTGATTTTTCTAGCATCGGCGTCTCAAACGTTTGCACTGACGTCACAAATGTACCATCCATTCTAACAGTTTCATTGCAAATCAAAAAATAGTCACATGCAATGATTGAAAAAAATTACATTACCTCATGTCACATATAGAAAGTAAGCGAAAAGTTCCATCATTTTAGAAATAAGTACTCTTCAGAGATCTGTCTCTCTTGTTCTTTTCTGTTTTCTTTTTTTTTGTTTTTTTTTCTGAAGTCCTAGACATTCTTTCAACAGCGTTGTTGGTCTCATTTGGGTTGTAAACATTATAGTTACAGTGCCTCACTCCCTTCACCCGGCTGGCTGCGCAGCGTCTCTCTAGAGAACGGGTCAATCAATACTATCAATCAACCGATCGAGAGGAATTGGTCAGTGGTCAATCGATCGCACGAGGGATTTGTGGTGGAAGGACACGATCGTCTTTGGGCTCAGTTTGGGGGGCGACAGGACACCAGTGAGAGACTGGACTGAACATCTATATAAGACACCCTGAGAATCACAACTACGTCTCTTTCCTCCCTCCCTCCCTCCCTCCTCCCTATCCCCCCCCCTCTCTTCCTCTACTTCTTCTCCTATGGAACGATCATAGTCAGGTGGGCGTGGCCTCGGGCAACTGAGGAAGATGGTTGGTTGGTTGGTAGGTTGGTTTGTTGTGGCGGAAGCCGGTTGCCGTGCAACTGGCTCCTCGTGGTGGTTGGCATGGAAACAGGTTAAGGTGGATTCTGACCTGGTAAGGTAGGATGCAGCACGTACACTAGTATGAACAGTAGAATGTAATAAACAGGTCTGGGGAAAAATAAGTGGATTTAAAATGGTTTGCAAATAAGAGAAACTTAAAGTGTCTCAGGTGGATTAAAGATTAAAGGGTCAGTTCATCCAAATTAACTAAATGTTTTACTGCAACACGTGGATGATATTTGTTTGATTTATATCATCATTCTCCAAAAATGGGATTTTATTCTTAGCACAAAGTATTTTAAAGTTTTATTGGAACAACTTGCTACAGGCGAAATATAGTAGTTCCAACAAAACACGAGTCCCAGTGGAGTCCGGAGTTTCCCCACAGCAACAAGACGAGGAATGTTTCTGCTGAGGTTTTATTTAATGTTCCTTTCAATTCACTGTTTTAAGAATGGAGGCACTTCAGTTGAACCGACCTTTTAAAGCAAGAATAAACTTGAAGTGTTCTTGTTTTTAGAGCTTTGTTTTATCTCGTGTATATAAAAAACTTTATAATCTCAAAGGTGAAAAGCACCACGGGTTTATAAAACAAGCGCACCTCAAGCTCGAGCACCCGGACGTCCATTCTAGATGCGTATTTATCCCCAGACCTGTGAGCATGTAACAGTAGATTGTGACAGTAGTATGTTATCGATGGAGAACATCACATGGGGCTGACGTGGTGTGCAGCAAAGGATGGCGCAGGGGGGAGGCGGTAGTGGTGGACAGTGATTGGTTGATTTGGTTGGTCAGGTGACTGAAGGGGTTATGGACAGTCGAGTTGAGTCAGATCACATGATGAGGGTTTGCAGCTATAACGTCAGGAGGTTCCATTGGGAAGTATGGAAGCCTGACAGGTTTTAGCTTTTGGTGGACACTGGACAAAACACCCACCCCGAACCCCGCTAACACACACACACACACAAACACACACCCACACTAAACAAACATGCAACACACACAACTTAGCGAACAGACACAAGGACACACACAGACATTCACCCTTTTTTGCATAGACACACACAAATACAAAGGTTTGTTAACTTACACGCACCCACCACACACACTAGATTAATGACAAACGCACATTCGCTCCCACATGCACCTCGACTCACACACACACACACACCACATTCACTCTTGCCCACCCCCAGACTTGCGATGTGTTACTGTGATGATGCAGAGTGTGGTGGAAGGTGAAGAATAAGACAACGGAAGACAGGTGATGCTAAAATGAACATTTATAATGACTGCTGTTGCTGTCGCAAAATAAGAATCCTTAAAAAAAGACCTCATATATATTAGCACTAGATTGCCCACTTCACTGGTAATCCACAAGTCAAGAAACACAACTCACTAGGTTTTTTTTTCTCTTTACAAACACAATGCTACAATTACATTAAATATTGAATACTCTTTAAGTCAGTTAATGAATGTTGTTAAAAGCAACCACTAAAATACTAAAAAAAATAAAAACAAAACAATAATAATATTAATTCACCTTTTTTCCAGTCGTTCCCTTTTTTTTCTCGTTGCGTTGTTATTTATTAATAGTATAATAATAATAATAATAATAGTCTGAGAAATAAATAGCTCATGTGGTGTTCTCAGGGCGATGGGGCAGGCAGCATAAATCAAGAGTGGAGCTCAGAGCGATGCGGTGAAATGGTGGCGTCGGAATCTCACGCAGTCACTTTTTAATACTTTCAACATGTCTCTGATGCCGAGGCGATATGTGGAGATATGCACAGGTTTGGTTCTGCAGGCGACGGGATGGTCGGGCGCCCCCTGCAGACGTTAATCATCCCTAAACTATCGTTCTATTTCATGTAAACTAGGACTGTATTGCACAAACGTTAGCAGCTCAGCTTCCTCGTTTTGTCGCCCGGGAGGAGCTTAGTTTCCTTTTATTTTTATTTCCCCGCCTGTGTCCGCCTCCCTGCGTTTTATTTTTCTTTTCTTTTCTTCTCCAGCCTGGAGGAGCCGAGTCGAGCCGTTTCTTCCACGATGATATGTCTCTAACACGACCAAGCATTTGCAATAACTACGGCTTGATGATAAAAGATACTAGCGCCACTACGACTCACTGGTAGGAAAACATCAACAAATGTACAAAAACAAGCCTCTACGTTGAGAATGGCTCGGACTACTTCTCAAGGTTAGTATCATTACGTGATGGGCACAGTTATCTAAAGAGTTTGCTAGCCAACATGGAAGCTACACAGCGAATACAGTAGGTAAATCAACACTAATAACAACAGCACAGGTTAACACAGTAGAACTAGCAGAGCCGATTATACAGGCAAGACCTAACTATCGGATACGGAGGATGAAAAGTGTCGTCTGGCGCGTCCACCAGTTCCTCTTTATGCTGCCGGCCCCTTTCTGCTCAACACTTCTCTCTTTACAGCTCAGCAAAAAATCTGACAAAAATATTTACAATGAGAGAGAAGAGAAATGAAATTGTGGAGAAACAGTTGTTTAGTGTTTTTTCTTTTTTGTTTGTCTGCATTTCTTTTTTTGGACGTTTTTTTCTTCCTTTCGTGGTTTTTGTTGTTGTTGTTGTTGTTTTTTTTCATTTTTTCGTTTTTTTTTATTTATATCTCAGAGAATTGTCCCCAATGATGAGCAACAAACAAACAAACAAAAAAAAATCCAATCATATCAGTGAGCATTGCACAGTCTCAGAGAGGTTTTTTGGGGATGGAATGAGAGAGTTATCGTCCAAAACAGTTGGATGAACACAGAGGGGGGGTATAGGAGGAGGAAGAAGGTCAATAAAGTTCATGAGGGGGTGAAAGTTCAAAAAGTTCAAGAGGACAGAGGATGGCTGCGCAGCTGACGGTGCGTACACACTCCCCACCACCGCGCGGGGGCGGTGCGTGTGTCGGCGTGCGGTGGGTTTGGATGTTAAACGACAAAAAAAAAAAATCATCATTAGAAAAAAAATGGAGTTTTTTGAATCTTTCCCATTGAGAAAAAAATCAAATGGAGCGAGAGCGAGAGAGGAGGAGGAGGAGGGGGGGGGGGGTAAAGAGAGAGAGAAAAGGTGAGGGGCGGGAGAAAGAGGGGGAGGTGAGGAGAGTGAAAGGTGCCCCCAACACTATGGCACACAATCAATGAAGTCCCACAGGCTGAAGAGATGACAGAATTAGGAAAGCAGCTGGCATGAGCGGTAGGGCTTTTTTAAGGTTGAGAGGCAGGACAGTAGGTAGGTAGCCAACCTGCAGAGGGTTAATCCTTGTCGGGTTTAGCTCTGTGGGGGGTGGTGAGGAGGAGGAGGAGGAGGAGGAGTAGGAGGAGGAGGAGGAGGTGGTGGTGGTGGGGGGCAAGGTGCTGTTCAGTTGAGGCGTCATGAGCGACATCATGTTATGAGGGCGGAGCATGCTGGCTTCATGGGTGCTTCCAGGATGGATGTCCGACACACAAGAACAACTCAAAGAAACGCTTGGAATGGTAGTTGTTGTTGTTGTCTTTTTTTTTTTGTGTGTGTTTTTTTGTTTTGTTTTTGTTTTCGTGTTTTTGTTTTTTCCTCTCTGTTCTATTTTGGCACTCGAGAGAAGAGGCTTGTGGGAGGCGGAGGAGGAAAGTGTGTGTGTTTGGGCGAGAAGGAGAGGTGGGCAGTGAAAGTGCAACAAAGAGGGCATGGAAGAGTGTGTGTGTGTGTGTGTGTGTGTGTGTGTGTGTGTGTGTGTGAGGGGGTAAACAGGCTACACACAGAAATGGCATTTTGTTAAAACTGGTCTAGGTTAGACAGAGCATACAGTACAAATCAAAACCAGGAAAATAAAAACCAACAGAGAACGAGAAGAAGGAACAGAAAAACAGTGATATGACAAATGCAGTCTACAGTTGCTGGTGCTTCGATTGGGCCCGAGTCGGGGGTGGGAGGGGGGGTGGTGGTGGGGGGTGGGGGGTGGTGGAAAAGTGGAGAAAGTGGGGGTCCCATAATGTGTCTCATTGAGGGTGTTTGAAGAGGTGGGAGGGTCAGTGGTGGGTGTGGGTGAGAGTGGGTTTGAATTGGAGGTGGAGGTGGGCGGGGGGGTGGTAGTGGTGGTGGTGGTGGTGGTGGTGGTGGAGGGGGGGGGGGGGGGGGGGACAACATCGGAGGACAATGTCGAGGAGCCGCACACCCACTGAGAAGCAATGAGGTCACCTGGCGAGCAGGTGGCAGTTAAACGTTTGCATTCGTCTATGCGTCAGAATCGTAGAAATCAGAAACATGACTAGCCGACTGCAGACAGACACCAACGAGCACAGAGCTGGCCTGAAGCAGACGAACTCAGAGAGAGAGAGGGAGAGGGAGAGGAGAGAGAGAGAGAGAAGAGAGAGAGAGAGAGAAGGAGAGAAGAGAGAGAGGAGGAGAGAGAGAGAGAGGAGAGAGAGAGAGAGAGAGAGAGAGAGAAGAGAGAGAGAGAGAGAGGAGCATGCACATCCAGAAGAAACACCTACGATAAAGCTACACTTCTACAGCAGTGTCGCACACGGGCCCCCGCCCCCCCGCCTCAGCTCGGCCTGCCGCGCACGGCGACAGCAAGAGGGCTTAGTGCAAACATGTCGCTGGGAGTCGTCACGGAAATTTAGTTTGTTTTAGGAAGCGGGACGTTAACCAATGACGACACGTGTCAGGACGCACACAACATGACCACAGGGAAATCATCTGGTTTCTGGTTGTGTAATTAGAACGAGGGCGGGGGGGGGGGGGGGGGGGGGTGTTTTGTTTTGTTCTTGACGCTCGAATTGAAGTGGTCAGGATTCCAAACGCTGCCACTTTAAAAGCAAACTGGCAGCGTCCAGTGTTGTTTCTCTCCCCGACATCAGAGTCTTGGATTGCATATTAAGAGAGCGACAACACAGCCTGTCCTAAATTTGGTAGGGGGTGGTGGTGGTGGTGGTGGTGGTGGTGGTGGTGGTGGGGGGGGGGGGGGTGCCCGAAGGGGGAAACCGAGGCCGCACACACTCTTTTCCTTTTGGGGCGAGCTGTGGATGGAGGGGAGGGGTGTTGAGAATCTCTGTGAGATGCTCCAGGTCGTATCTAAGGTCAATAAGGTGCATATCAGTGACAGGACAGGCCCGAGCTGGTGGTGGTGGTGGTGGTGGGTGGTGGTGGGGGGGGGGGGGGGGGGGGGGGGGGTGTACAGGACAGACAACAGCGTTCTACTGAGAGCATCGACACAGCGCGTTGAAGGGTTAGTAATGTTAGAGTACAAAAACACACAACAACACACAGAAGCCTCTACTGCACGTCAATGGTCAGAGGAGTGATATGCAGAGGTGAGTACATTCATGGACAATCTCAGTCTTTGTTGCAAATTAAATCCTGATTTATTTATTTTTTTTCCTCCCCAAAAAAGTTCGGTAGCAAGTGAGAAACTTTTCACAAGTTACAAGCTCCCTCGGCAAAGTAGCAAAATAGTCTTAGGGTTTTTTTTTGTTTTGTTCGAGAGTCTTTTTGTTCGGTTCCCTCGGAGGAAGGTTCGATAGCCGAACGACAAAATGTTCACTGTTGCGACGTCGAAAAAAAACCCCCCAACGTCTTGTTCAGCTGTGGCCCGCGGACCGACGTGATCGCATCGGAAAAACATCCGACCTTTGAACGCGTGTAAAACAATATCAAAAATGCTCTTATCGGCATGCAAGGATTTGTTTCCGAAAAATGAACGACACACACTGCCTAATTTTTTTTTTGTCACTTGTTTTTTTTTTTGTTGTTTCTTCCGCCTTTTTTTTTTTTTGTCCACGCTTCACTTTACTGATATCATGCAATATAGACGTGCAAAAAAGATAACATCTATTTCCACAAAATACATTTTCATCGTAACTATAAAAGGCTGTATTTAAGAATGCTATCTAGTCACATTTTTTAGCATCATTATGCTAACCTACCGCTATATTGATTCGTCTAGCCCCAGAGTCATAGTGCTGTTGCATTCTGGGAAGGGTAGTTCCCACAGGACTGGCTAACGCTCGGCCGACGCGGTGGTTCCCTCGTCTTGTGGCAGGAACAGAGAGGGTTCTAACAAACGGCTGCACGGAGGCGTTTTTAGTACGTTAGTCTACGTAGTTCTTAAAAACTGTCACTGGGACGACTCCCTTCCTACGTAAATTATAAATATGCTTCATTTGGCACTTTTCACATTTTAATCTTAATATAAAAGTATGTCTCCTCTTATCTAAGGTGATTTAAATCCACACATTTACAGGTTCACTCTGTAAAGACCTATTTTGGCACAGGTTTAACTTCAGGTTAGAATTACACTATTATTAACTTATAATAAGCTTATAACAGAGTCGCGCTGCCTCTCCAGCTAAAGGACAGATTTTTCGATATGTTTTAACCTTGTATTTTTAGTACATTAGTTATTATTGTTAAATAGCAGCATGTTCCACAAATCAAAAAAAATGTTTTAAAACCTATTCAATATATCTACAAGTAAATCCCAAAGCTCCTACGGCAGACAGAGGATAGAGGACAGGACGAGACGACATGCCACTACGTGTATTGCTTCCAGTAATGATCACATTTTTTTTATCTCCATCACCGACACAAAGACGACTAAAGAGGTTGGCCGCTGTGCGAAAGACAAACCGAAACAGAAGAAGACCTTTCTAAGGGTTTTAATTAACGATGAAGATGAAAAGTAAATCTGTCCCGTGTCCATTAAGCCGACCGGCGCCCGTGTCAGGAGCTGCGACGCCGTTTCTCCCGTTGTAAATGTACTGTGCTGCGTTCAAAGTCAGTTTTGACGATAAACAAAAACAATCTGCACCACAGAACATAAAAAATCATGGAAAACTGACCGAACTAACGCAAGGGTCTTTCAATTTATTAGTTTTTAAATTTTGACAACTGAATATTTGTATAATCCCTGAAAGAGTTGATGGAAAAATCGTGAATAATGCATCTGAAAGTTCCCAGAAACGTCGAGAAATTGCTCATTTTGTTTGACCAACAGTCCAAAGTCCAAACATTGAATTATGATGATGGATAAATCGAGCCTTCCCGCCCAACCCTGACTTAAAATACACCAAAGAAGATGAATACAGCACAGTACAGGTGGAACAGTGGAACAACGGCACGCCACCTTCTCATCCTCCTTTTACGACAAAGTATCAAACTAGAATCAAGTCAAACCCCAATCGATGGAAAGAGATTCCCTCGCGATATGTGTATGTTTCATGTTTGTGCAGCAAAAGTTTTTCCAAATCAACACAATGTTTCTCCTCAGCGCCACAACGTTAAGATCCAACACACCGACTCGTTGCCCCGTCAGCCTCGACTATGACCTCCTCTGGCGGGTGCGCTCGTTTCCGATGCATCTCCGAGCCGCAGCCACGAGAGAGGGGCCGGAATCTGCGTTGTGTTTGTTTCCGGGGGGGGGGCAAGCAGCAGACATGCATTGATCGTAAAAAAAAAAAACACCAGACATATAGTCACCCAATGGAGCGATGTGGTAGGAGGAGAGGGGGTGTCGGGATGGGAGTGCACTGGAGGACGGAGGACGGGTGTGAGGGAGGGGTGAGGAGAGTGTGGATGGTGTTAGATGGGAGTAAAGAAGCCTCCTTACCAAGCGGTGGAGATAAACCCTCACTGGCGCTCCGACTCAGAGACACGTTCGATCGCTCGGTGGAGGATTTAGAGTCGGATTGGTTTTCAAAAAGAATCAGAAAGTCTCTTGTTTTTGTGTGTTTTTTTTTAATCTGAGGAGAGTCCCCCCCCTCCCCTCACCAGGCGGGCTTAGGTCAATAAATCAAATGCACCCCCCCCCTCCTTATTTTTTTTTTGTGGCATTTCACATTCCGTCACACTTCAAACTCCCGTTGGATTTTAATTCGCCCATCGGATGAGCAGCGCGTTGTCACCTCGTGGAAAAGACACAGCTGCGATATAGAAAAAGTGAATTTAGAAATTTGTTCCAGTTCTTTAATCTGCTCCTGGACACCGAACCCCCCCCCCCCCCCCCCCCCCCACACCCAACGTCCCGCCCCCTCCGTTTACAAAACCAAGACGACAGGTGAGAAGAATCTAATTGATCTCAACTCTTCACCTCAATTGATTGATCCTCTTCATCGACCTAGTCTCTTCCTCCTCCTTCAGTATTCAGATATGACGTGCGTTTCTGGTGAAGTTCTTCATATGCATTCTACATATATTTCATATATGTGTATGTTTTTTTTTAAATCCCTGCTGTACAAAAAACCATCCAATCATGATGCCGTCTACAGCACACATCCCTGACCTCATAGGCCGAGAGAGCCACTCCCTCGCTTCACAGTGCATTAAGACAAAAATTCAGTGTACTCCGATTGTAAAAAAAAAAAAAAAAAGAATCATAATAACACAACATAAAACAAAAAAAAATTAACAACAAAAGAAAACAACAGCATCTTCAGCAGCCTCCTGGTTCTACAGTGGCCCAGAAACCCTGTTGCCATGGGAGACCTGCAGTTTGCCAGAGGCAGAAACAAGCTCAACTCGCTGGACGTATGTTGGAAATCTCTCGCTGCCCTTTACCTCAGCGGCAGTGGAACGGTGGCTTGATAAGGGCAAAGATCAGTGAGGCTACTTATCTCCTGAACATCCCGAACATCCACGCTGCCTTTAAATAGCAAATCTACCAGTCGAGTCCTGCAGATTCAGCAGCGGAGCCCCGACGAACGCCGCTCCCTCGTCATGTTTCAGTGTTTCCTCTTACTCCGTGTTTGCATTTCTCAGTAGTACGTAGTGAGTCTTAAGTGCTCTCGCTCGATCTAGTCTGTGGTTCAGGTTCGGCTAAAGGGGGGTTTGGAAGACCACAGGCTACTCGGCAGCGATTCATCGGAGAATTAGTCTCGGTTATTCATTTTTCAGTGACACACGTTTACATTGTTGGCAAACTGTAACTGGCATTTTCCTACAGGTATAACACAGTGGGGGATATTTTAGAGCGTGAGCTGGGACGGCCGAGGCGTTTAAGGTTAATATAGCTGCTAGAGCGCTGCACTGCAGCCTGTGGTGTGTGAGTGGTTTACATATTTATCTCACTGCAGTCTGCATCGTAGATATGGTGAATTCCCTTTTCTAGCACCAAATATGGCATCATAGTGTTTTGTTTCAGTGTGTGTGTGTGTGTGTGTGTGTTCCCTGTTCGCTCTTTGACTGGATATATAAAGTGATCCTTCACTGTATTGATCTTAATGCCTCGGGCGGCTCTCTTATACTGGACTTAAATAAGACATATATTACACTATGTGACATTACTATTCATCTTCAATCCATTTAAATTAAAACAAAAGATTCAAATTAAAGAATAGTCTCATTTACATTCATGTCAACCTGAATTCACAGATTTAAAAAAAAAAAAAAAAAAAACGAAACAACTGAGCTTTAAATGGGTGAACTCATTAATAAATAATGACGATGGTGATGATTCCGATCGTAATAATCATTAATAGAATGATCACAGCAGACTGCAAAAAGGAAAATGCCATCGATCCTGTGAGTTCGCCGCAGCTCGCACAATATCGCTCTCGTCGTTTCTCGGTTTCGCACTAGTGAGGTCATCAGCGTGCGCCTCGGCGTTCTATCTCAACTCTAGAGCCGCGCACAGGGGGCGCTGCACTGCTTGTGGTATACATCACAGGGTATACAGGGGGGGGGGGGGAGGGGTGTGCAAAGGAAGAAACGCCCAGCTGATTCTCCAACCCTCCCCTCCCCCCCCCACCACACCCCCTCCCCGGTTTCACCTCACCCTTCTTCCTACGTAATCCCGGCAAAGGGGGGAGGAGGAGGAGGAGGAGGGAGGTGAGGTCATGAGGCGGGGGAGAGAATAAACAGTGTCGGGGGCGAAGTCGAGGATGTTTCTTCTCTCACACACCGGCTGAAGTTTGCAGTCCTGCTCATTATGTAAAAAAAAACCCTGTAAAAGGGCGGTGGAGGGGAGGGGCAGGGCACGGGAGGGGGGGGGCAAGTAGTGAGAGGGGCGGGGGGGGGGAGGGGCTTTGGGGCAAGTCAAAACTAGAAGAAAAACAAAAACCCTGCGGGAGGGTGACGGGTGTGGGCTGCAGCGGGAGGGAAGGGTAAGGGTTGTTTCCATAAAGGGTTTTTTCGAATTGGGGGGGGGGTCGGGGAGAAGGGTGGGAGGGTCGTACCCTGTTAACGCCAAACCCCCCTCCCCCCCTCTCGCCGTGCCCCTGCCCTTCCCTCCCTCCCTCCCCCCCCACTTCCTGTAGCCTCTCAGGCAGTCGGCCTGTCTACATGGCATTCAGCTTTGTCCACAAAATACACAAACGAACAAACAGACAGCTTAATTTACCGAACCAAACAAAAACAAAGAAAAAAAAACAACCAAACAAAAACAATAAAAAATCCCGAAAGGTCAAGACGTTAAGTAATAAAACCTTATTTACATTTTACACATTTTTTTCTTGGTTTTTCAGCGTGATAACTCGCTCCTCTCCCTCCTCGTCTTCTCTGCACATTTTTGCTCCGCGTCAAAAACTTTTTTTTTAATAAAGAATACTGAAAACACGCAGAAGAAAATGGCGCGGACGTTTTCCTTCCGACATTCTGGCTCTCCTCTCCTTTTTTCCATTCTCACTCTCACTTTTTTTACACTCCTCCCCCAAGCCCCCACTCTTTTTTTTTTCCTCTTTTCCTCCTCGTTTCTCATTGGCTGTCAGGTTTAGCCCACCTTCTGTGGGTTGGTGGCGCGTACCCCCTGCTCGTAGGTGATTCGCTGGCTGATCAGGTACTGTGCGGCCTGCGTGGCGGGCTGAGAACCCGTGATGGTCACCTTCCTGTTCCGAGTTCCAGGGATGAACTCGCCTTTCTTGGAGATCTGGATCCTGGCGCCGGTCAGCTCCTGGTACTCCACAAGCGTCTTCCCTCCTTTCCCCAAGATGGCTCCCACCAGGTTTTCTGGCACGGCGATCTCGACCACCTCCTTTGCTCCTTCTCCTAGCTTCTCTGAGGCCAGTAGTGATGATGCAACCAGTGGTGACGCAGCGCTTAAGTAGCCGTTGGTGGCCCCTGCCGCCAGGGATCCCAGGGAGAAGCCTCCCAGACTGGCTTGGTGAACACTCGTTGATGCATCACTGGCATAGGACGCTAACAAATTAGCTGCGGCGGCTGCTGCTGGATTGGCGTTAGCTGCTACAGCTGCTAACACCCCTGAGGCTGCGGCGGGGTTCAGCCCCAGGCCCAGGGAGTTGGTGTTGTAGCCGTAACTGGCCAGAGTGTTGAGGGCGGAGGTGATGGTCAGCAGGTCGTTGCCTGAGAGGCTGGACATGGTGGTCGGGAAAGCCCCCACGCCTGCCAGGCCAGCCTGGCCGAGCAGAGAGGAGGCTGTAGCTGCTGCAGCCGCTGCCGCAGACGGCATGACCTCGGTGGAGTTTGCGTACGGGGAGCCGGTGGGGTTGGAGTTGGCGACCGGCCCTGTGATGTTGGAGTAGGAGATGTTGAGGCAGGAGGAGCTCTGCGGATCCTCCTGGATCTTCTGGACGATGATCTCCACGGCCTTGCGGTTCTGCTCGGGCTCCCCGCTGATGGTGACCACGCGCTCCTGCAGGTTGATGCCCTCTGGCTTTTGGGATAGTTGAACCCACGCCCCAGACTGCTCCATCACTGCCTTGACTGTGGCTCCACCTTTACCGATGATCAACCCCGCTGTGCTGTTGGGGACGATCAGCTTGGCCTGGAGGTGGGGGTGGGGGGGGGGGGGGGTTGGAGAAGAAGGAGAAACAGAGAAACAATAAGTTACGTTAAATTTATGTGGGTTTAATCATAGTCATAGCAAATAGCTGGTGCTCGAGTGAGAGCAGAAAGTACCAGCACGCTCCTGTGCATCAAATCACCTGAACATCAAAACACAAATGAACGGAAGATTAAAGAGAGGGAAGTAAAAACTAAAGTGTAAAAGTGAAAGAAGCGTCTCTAATGTTTTCCAGCCTGTGGTGTTACGATTAAACAACAACATCTCTCTCTGGTAAATATGAAATGAAAGAGGAGTAACTCGATGGAGCTCGTTGATGCAAAACAATTCTCTCGTCAGTCAAACGCTGTAAAACCGAGAGACGAGGTCGACGCTGAACCAGACTTCGCCAGAATCTGCTTTTCAGAGGCGTCCTCGAAAAGGACGAGCGACACAAAGAGCCAAAGGAAAGAGGCAGAGAGAGAGAGAGAGTCTGAACTGTGTGTGAATGCAGAGTGAGCAAGGACAGCGTACCCTCCTGTGTGTGTGTGTGTGTGTGTGTGTGTGTGTGTGTGTGTGTGTGTGTGTGTGTGTGTGTGTGTGTGTGTGTGGGTGTGTGTGGGTGTCAGCAGATGTAGACATACAACATCAGAGACCATCACCTGAACATAACGGAGAGAAAAGAGATAAAGTGCAAGGAGGTGAGAGAGCAGGAGACAAAAAGGTAGAACGGAGGGAGAGAGAGGGAGAGAGAGGGAGGAATTGTAAAGAGGCTACTTGTATGAAAAAAAAAAACATTGATTCCCAGGGGTCAGCGTTGCCATGGCAACACAGCTCCAGCATTCGAAGAGAACGAGGCGATGGTGCACACACACACACACACACACACACACACGCAGTATCTTTAATTTCCACAATATGCAGAATTGGTGCATTATCGTTATCACCGTTCTTCACATTGTGCGGAAAAATATTGACGAATCGATCGGTTGAACGTTGAGTGTCACAGATTCTGCAGAATTGATCCTCGGCTCAGCTCAGCCCATTAATCCAGAGGGATTGGAACGTTTCCACTGAAGCGTGCAGCTAATGGTGTTTCTTTAAATGAGTATTGATTATTTCCTCATTATGGTTTGTACGATTAATCTGTTTGGTCGATGAGACGTCGGGAAAAAAGTAAAATGAAGTTGTTTTGTCTGATTAATGGACTAAAACTTAACGATATTTCATTTGCACACGAAACAAAGCAAGTTATCTCATTTAATAAGCTGAGAAATCTGTTAGAAATAATTGATCAATTAACAATGTGAGAAGATTCAGATTCAGATTCAGATTCATTCCTTTATTGGTCCCACACAGTAATGAATGTCTGCGAGGGTTCTGTCTCAGCGGCTGTGGCTAAGGAGCCGGAGAGGGATTATTACTTTCTTTACCTTTCAGAATATTAATGACAGATTTGACATGTGATGTGATATCTGTGACTTCTCACACTCCGCAGCCCCGACCTCTGTCCACAGTGAAAACCTCACTTTGCCGAATGGAAACAAACCAGGAGAATGAAATCTGTTCTTTCGCATTTCGGTGAAAACAAAATACTGGGAGTTGTTTTTTGCGACCTCGTCTTTAACAAACATCTTCAGGAGATGTTATCGACGTCTGCTGCACATTAGCCTCGTAAATGTGAGTTTGAACGCTTTCTCCTTTCAGAATCGATTCCAATCTGTGCCGAGCGACTCTGGACAAAGCTCCAGCAGCCGTGGAACTGCTGCACGTCTGAAAGAGGAATATTCACATTGAGAGCAGAGAGATGGAGTGTGGGCTGTGGGAGGGAAGGAGGAGGAGGAGGAGGAGGGAGGGCTGAAGGGATAAAGGGACTCGGCCTTGATAAAGAAAAGAGGACGATGAAGTGAAAGAGACAGAGAGGGAGGGAGGGAGGAGGTGATCGATTTGAACAAACTGAGATATTGAGAGAAAAGAAGAAGCGATTCACCATCTTTTTCTGTCTCAACGTGCAGAGAGGGATACAGCGAGAGGACGGGCAGAGAAGAGGGAAGAGAAATCAAAAGTGAGAGGGATCTATTTGTCTTGCAGCAGAAAAATGCAAAGGCCATTCCAATTACCTTCCCCGTCTCACCCTCCTCCTCCCCCCCCCCGTGTTTAAAGCTGAACTACATGTGCGTGGCGGCGCCCTTGACGCCGCCGCGTTCCGCAGTCTGCTCCCTGCGCCGCAGCTTTTTTGTTCGTCGGAGGATAAATTTACATAGAAATAGAAAATTAGGTGGATGCCGATAAATGAGCGACTTCAAAAACCTGCAGACGGCGTCGCACGTTCACTTCTCGCTGCTTCAGGTTGATTATCTTTCCCCTGTGAGTGTTTGTTTGCGAGCCGCCGCCTCTCGTGTCTCTTTGTGGGATTTCTTTTGTCTCTCTGTTCGTTTGTCTTTAATTTGAGAACAAGTGGAAGTTTCCATTTCTATTGATTTGGTGGGTTGTTACTGTGACACAGCGGGGCTCCTCCGACACGTCTGTTGGCATCCCGCTGCTTCCAGAGGCTCCACCACAGTCAGCCGTCCTGTGCAGATTAATGGGAAGAGCAACTGGGAGCGACTGTGTTTCTTCTGTTGAGCTCTGACAATCGGCTGCTTCCTCAAATCCACCGTTAACACCAAGAAGCCTTTGAGCTGATGCACGTGGTTCAAATCATTATTAACAGTCCACTTAAATCAAACTGCACCAAACTGCACACACTGAGATATCAGTAAATATGTCTCATCCAGATCCATCCACGATTCCCTTGGGAACATTTCCAAAAATGCCTCATCTCACAAGATCTCCCGAAAACAGCCGCACACAGCAACCACTCGCTTGTCAACATCTTCTATTATTTAACAGAAAGAGCCTTAAAGTTAGTAAACTCAATGGAATAAACTCAGGTTTAAAAGTTCATAACCTCGTTCTGTCTTTTAAAGTTCAGTCTCTTCTCTGCTGCCTTTTTAAACCAGGAGAGGAACCAGCCGACAGCAGATCAGATGTAAACCTCGGATCATCCCTCTCTAGTTTCCTGCAGTAACCAACAATGACTTGGTTAAATCATAATATTTATAATATTAAACTGTTTCAGCGTGATTTGGATAAAGAGATTCATCTTTTCACCTCGACCTCCATCCTGTGATTAGAGCAGCACGTCGGCGTTTAGCTGTGAAACCTGTCGCTGCCTTAAATCTCACCTGGACGACCAATACTGACAAAATGTTCCACCTCGTTTTTTTTTGTTTTTGTTCAAGTGGCAACATTTTCAAAATGGTTGTTTTTTTGCGGCGAGGAGATGAGCGGGCGGCGGGGGGTAAAAATGGAGACAAGGCATAAAAGGCGTAAGTGACAGGCAGCGAGAAAAGAGAAAGAGCGAGGGAGGAGGGAGGGAGGGGGATGGAGGGAGCCGAAAAGACTTTACCCATGAACCCTTTCATCCTCTGCACTGAAACACTCTCTCCACACACACACACACACACACACACGCAGAGTGTTGGTGTAGCAGTGGGAGGATAAACAGTGGCGTACAGTGATGTCTGATCCCTCCTGGCGCTAATGATCACATCTGCCATCTTTATATCCAACTGATTCTGTGCTAATGAGGTTCCTCCGTTCGCCTCCTCTCCTCCTCCGCCTGCTCGGCTTTCTCTCCTCGTGCTCCTCTCCTTTAAATCTGCACTTTCTCTTTTCTACCTTTCCTCCCGTATAGCTTTTTAAAAATCTGCAGATTCTTCGTGTCTCCTGGTGAATCATAGCGTTTTTTCATTTCTCTCCTTTTTTTCTCGGTTGAACAAACCAAACCTCTTCTCACAAGGTCACACATGCACCCACGCACATTCACGCACGCCCTATCTGAAGGGCGTCATAATGTGAAATCATCATCTTCAATCCTGCTTTTATTCAGCTGACACCGTTCGCTCGACTCGCTCTAATGGCCGACGCAGCCACGCAGCCTCCTGTACCTTCCCACAATCCTCTGCTTCCCAAACCTTTGTGCAGCGCCGACACAAACAAGACGATTGTGTGACAGTTGGCTTCATGCAGACTCTTTCATGTTTTTTTTTTTGTGTCTTTCCCTCGGCTTCACAGGTTTAAGTTTCTTCCTCCACGTTCTCTCGTCTCTTTGTTTTTTTTCCTCCTTTAGAAGCTTCGTATCTGTCGGGGAGAAACTTTTCCTCGCGGAGGAGCGATGAAGAGGAGCGGCGGGGGGGGGGGGGGGGGGGGGGGGGTTTGGGCGTGCGTCCAGCTGCTGCAGCTGCTGGACGGAGGTTGGAGGTCAAAGCCAATCTCCTGTTGGTGGATACGCTCGGGCAAAGAGTGCGAAGGAGCGAGGACGGGAAGCGTCGACTTCAGCGACTTCGCAGATAAGCTCAAATCAGTGTCAGCAGCGGAGGGAGGTGATGGGATTCAGGAGCAGCTCGGAGCCCGGTCGCACTGGGGAAGGTTTACAGAAGCCAAACGGGTCAAATTACAAACTGTTTCTACTTCGGGCCGACAGAAGAGTCGCTGATAACGATCGAATCAAGTGACTGATCGGTTTCTCTTTAGTGGAGATATGATAACATCAAAGTACATAACAATTTCTAGTTTCCTGGCTTGTTTCCAGTGGACAACAGTATTTGGCCGGAGCCCGGGTCAGAGTTTAACCGGTTGGACCCGCGGACGTCATCGTCGTCTATAAGAGAAAGTTCAGTCTCGTGCCGGCGGCCGGACGCTCGTCATCGACCTCTGTGACCTTGTGAGTCTGCAGCAGATAACGACAGCAGCCTCTGTGCAGGCTGGAGCCTCCTGATCTCTGTTGTCCAATAAAACTTATACTATGAGTGATGAACAAACCAGACATCTATGAGTCACTTTCACAATTTTCTACCTCCACCAGTGAGGTTTGTTTCCCCCCCCCGGTTCCGTTGGTTTGTCAGCATGATTCCACAAAAACTACCGCACAAAACCTCGGTGGAAGGATTTTGACACGAGCCAAGAAAGAACCGGCAACAGGGGGCGATCCACTTTCTGTGTCGTTGTGTCTTTAACGTCGTTTTATTATGCTTCCAAGCAAATAATCAGTTTGAGGACAGTTGCTCTACAAAGTTGCTGCAGCGTGTGCGTGTGTGTGTGTGCGTGTGTGTGTGTGTGTGTGTGTGTGTGTTTTGCATTGACAAGTAGTGATAAGCTAACGTGCTCCAGAGGTCACAGAACCGGAGAAATCTGAGAGAACAATGTCTCATTTAACAAACGAGGAAACAAGCAAACTGTTAACGACCGTGACCACACACACGCACACGCGCACACACACGCACACGCACACACACACGCACACACACACACACGCGCACACACACACACACGCATACACACACGCACACGCACACGCACACACACACACACACCGCACACACGCGCACACACACACACACGCACACACCATGTTCTGGTAGTTTGTTGGGGTTTAACCTTGTCGTGCAGAAGCATTAACACACTGCTCCAGCCGGCTGCCTCTCTGGTGTCTGTTCCCTTCGTCTGTATTCAGATTTTTTTTTTTACAAAACTCTAAATCTGATTTAGTTGAAAACATGGCACCGATGTATTATTGTTTTCATCTGAGACTTTTGCTTTAGTGTCTTTTTTAATGTATTCATCTGTAATACTTCATATCAGTAAATCAGAGATGAACGAAAACACTCTCCCCTCTCTCTCTCTCTCTCTCTCATCGCTCCTTCATCCCTTCATCCCTCCATCTTTGCATTCTTCCCTCCCTCTCTTCTTCTGTCTCTCACTATGTCTGCGCTGTCACGGCGACATCGCGGCGACGATGATGAGTCGTCTTCACGTCTAAACTTTGTGTGTCACGTTCTATTCGGGTCGCAGGGCGCTCGGTCAGTGTCGTCACTAAAGGCCACAAACACACAAACGCACACACAAGGACCCCCAACTGGTTCAGCTTGTACCTATTAATAATGCATTGTACCATCATCACAGAAGAGAACACACGATACACACGTTCTCTGAGATGGAAACACACTCATATACAGCGCGCACACACAGACACACACACATATATACAGTATATATATATATATATACTGTACATATATTTATACACACACACACACACACACAGAGCGAGTTGAGGACAGCAGACAACTGTTGTAGTTTGAACTTTGAAGTCTTAAGCAGAGGACTTCAGCTTAATCTTCCTCCTCCTGATCCACAGGCTTAGCCCCCCCCCCCCCCCCCTCTCTCTCTCCCTGTCTCCAGCTCTGCCTCTACCTCGCTCGCCCTTGCCTGTCTCGATCCGTCTGTGTCATCCCTCTGTTTTCCACCTCTCCTGCCGTCTTTCAGCTCTCATTCCCTGGCTCATCCAGGAGCACAGAAATCCCCCCCGCAGGTTAAAAATAGCCGCAGCACAGAGGAGCCGGGGCAACAATGACTGACAGCGAGGGAACATGGTGTTAACTTGGACAATACACACACACACACACACACAGACACACACACACACACACACACACACATTCCTGCTATAGACGCCATACACAAATAAACACACACTGACATGGATCATACACAGTAACACACAGACACACACATGGGTAGAGGTGGAGCTGGCTTCATGTTTGACCTGTAGTGTTATCTACTGAGGGGATTCATCACGTGCACGTGAACACATGCACACAACATGTCGTCACATGGTTTTACTGCATGTGATTGAAAGGAGTAAATGTTCTGCTCATATTCAGGTTAATCGTTTTTAAATAGTGTTATTATTTGCATGCTCCATCGCTGCAGCTCCTCTATTCAGCTTCTGTCTGAAACACTTCTCACTTTAGCTTTTTTAACTCTGCAGAACTTTTAAACTCACGAATAAGCTCGTTCAAACCCACAGAAGTTTAACGGAGGCGCCAAAGTTTCCACAGATACCGAACACGTGGTGCTGAAGCTTGTGGACGATTGCAGACTGAACTTTGATGCGTGATAAATCGTTAACGTTTTCCACTCGATGCTGACAGCTGATGTAAAGTTGTGTTTTGTAACTTCTCTGAAGAACATGTACACATGACATCACGTATCCAGTCTCCTCTACTCTCCTGCTTCCTCTCCTCTCACTGACTCTCTCCTCCCTCCTCTACTCCTGCTCTCCTCTCCTGTTCCTCTCCTTCATTCCTGCTCCTCTACTCTCCTCTACCTCCTCCTGCCTCCTCTCTCTCTCCGCTTCTCCTGCTCCTCTCCTACTCTCCTCTACTCTCCTGCTTCCTCTCCTACTCTCCTCTCTCTCCTACTCCTGCTCTCTCCTGCTCCTCTCCTGCTTCCTCTCCTGCTTCCTCTCCTCCTCTCCTCTCCTCTCCTACTCTCCTGCTTCCTCTCCTGCTTCCTCTCCTCTACTCTCCTCTACTCTCCTGCTTTCTCTCCTGCTTCCTCTCCTGCTTCCTCTCCTCTACTCTCCTCTACTCTCCTGCTTCCTCTCCTGCTTCCTCTCCTGTGTCCTCTCCTGTTTCCTCTCATGTTTCCTTTCCTCTCCTCATCAGCCCAGAAGGAGAAAGGTCAAAAACACAATAAAACCTTCCCCTCTGCTGCAGAAACTACGCCCCATATGGCAGGAATGTATTTTAGATGACCATCACACCAACTAAATGTATATTTCCTTGTTATTTTTTGCTGCGACCCCCCCCCCCCCCCCACATACGGCACCTCTTAAATGAAAGAAAAACAAAAGAAGAGAAGAAGAAGAAGAAGAAGAAGGGCATATGAACTGGATGTTTCTGTGTGATTCATGGGATCATAACAGTAGATATAATATGACCACATGAGCTGGTGTGATGCAGATGCTCAGTGTTTGCAGCAGATAAGAGACACAATAGAGAGAGAGCATGTGTTGTCGAGCTGACTCAGCAGAAACCGACAGAATCAAACCAGATGAACTTACATAAGAAAACAACAAATCCTGCTCAGGTGTGAAAAACCCTCGTGACAAGTTCCTTATCGCCGCTGTCACGTGAATAGTTTTGATTTAATTCATCTCGTTAGCTACCAGAGATATTTTTGATGCATGGAAATATAATATATTTAAATCTCCAGCAGCTGAAAACAGAACTACTTTACGTGTGGATCTTTGATTAGAGATGAAACCATGAAGACCATGAAGAGCGGAGCCAGACCCGCTCTTCCTGACATTTACGGCCGACTTCCTGTGTCGGGAGGCAATAACAGGAAGAAGGAAACAGGTGTTGGTGGCGGAGGTGAAAGGTCACAGGAAGCGGCTCCTCTCTGCCCGCAGGAAGAGGTCGGAGGGAGCGGTCAGGGAAACAAAAAGAGTAGATGTGGCTGAATGCTGGTGTTGCCAGGGCTGTTCTCTGCTGCCACGCGACGGCGAGCGCGGACCGGGCCCCAAAAATAGCCCCAGAATAATACCACAACAAAACCCCGGGGCCATTTACAGCTGATCTCACACCAGCTCACTCCCATGAAGCCCATAATGCAACAGCAGCAGCCGAGAGGGCCGTGCTTCACTGTCAATATGAATATAATATCGATCCAGTAAGTAGGTGATGCTTCACTACATTACACATAAACACAGTGCGGCAGCTCTCCGGAGGGCCTCGGCTTTATGGAGCGCTCGGGGATGTTTATGTGCTGCTGCCGGGGAAGTTTCCTCCAAAGGGTTTTATACACACACGCAATAAATAAGTAAAGAAGAGGAACTATTTATCGAGGCAGCTTCGGTTTACACTTTGTTCTGCTTCAGTAGCTCGTTACATTTATGTTTTTAATTGAGGTAATGAAGTTTTCACTGCCTACTTTAACCTGAACCCAGCGACCAAGTTGTTTTCTACCCGCGAGGACATTAATACTCTTCTGCTTCCGCCTGAATATCAACCTGATGGCACAATATCTTTTAAAAATCATATTTAAAAAGGAAGAAATGTACTATTTAGACCCTGATGTCTTGTGATTTCACTCGACAAACAGAGCCAGGATCTGTTACAGGCAACAAACCTGATGTTTCAATATTTGAGGTAAAGCACATAATTCAATAAGCTAAATTACTATATAACACTATATTTATATGTGTGCATATGGAGACTCATTCATTTTTTACGATATAAAAATAAAGGACACTGGTCTTTTTTAAAACAATGACCTTCTCTTAACATCTGTGCAAATGCTTTAGGCTTTTCCGACGATAACGATTCTAACAGACCTAAAAGATAGATGATACGTATATATTCTTATTATATTTTGGTTGTATGTGATATGCTTGTGTGTCTGTAAAATAATGAAGTCCTCAAAAAAATCGAAAATAACTTCCAAAATTCAAAGTTACCGGTGCATTATGGGAGATAATCATCAGTTCATGAATCAGTGTTATTAAAAGGATCTGTGAAATCTGGTTGTACAACTCAAACAATCTGTTTCCAGTTTTCTGTCCGTTCCCCACGAGCCCTCGCCCGTCCTCCGCAGCCGGGATATTAAAAGCAGACGCTCCATCGCGACGGAGCGAGCGCAGGGCGGGATGGGGTTTTACAAGAGAGCGCTCGGGAGGCGGGAACGAAAGCAAACACTGAATAATCAAAGTCATAAAACCCCTCAATAAAGTCTCTTCAGCCACGCGTGGCGTCAGGCCTCATTAGAGCCGGTGGGAGACGCAGCTCGTAAATCACGCCGGTCACTGGCGTGCTGTCCCGCCATGAGGCCCTGAAGTGCGGCGAGTCGTCTGTCGGTGTCGCTGCTGTTTCCTCGCTTCCATCAGCAGCTGCTTCTTCTTCGTCCAGCGACGCTCTCCGTCACTCTGCAGCTGTCGGCTAACGAGAGTTCAGAGACGCTTCCAGCTTCCAGCCAGCGCCGCCGCCGCCGCCGCCACGACCCCCCCTCCTCTCTCTCTCTTTCTATCTGACTGCAGGTCATCTTCTTCTCTCTGTCTCTCCCTCCTCCTGCAAGGCTCTCGTCCCAACTTTTCCTTCTTTCTCACAACATCACATCAACATCTCTCTCTCTCTCTCTCTCTCTCTTTAGTCTTATCCCCCCCCCCCCCCCCTCCCCTCTCTACCCCTCCCAGGGGTTAACAGTAATGCCGGCACCACATGCTGCAACAGCCGGGTTCATGACAAGAGAAAGAACACGACATTTTATCCTCAACCCCCGAAATAGTCGACAATCATCGGCTGCAGCGCCACGGAGACCAATTCATCTTTCAGAAGTGCACATGTGTTCGGCGTGTGTGTGTGTGTGTGTGTGTGTGTGTGTGTGTGTGTGTGTGTGGGGGGGGGGGGGGGTCCATTCATCAGATCAAAGTGAGTTTGTGTCTCTACAATGGCAGCCATGTTTTTAAAAGCCACTGACCCTAAATGTCCACTGACTGACACTAATGTTTCTTTTACTCCCTTTTTTCTTTCATATATATTCTTCCATATATACATCAAAAATATTTTTTAAATCTAAAAGGGGAAAGGAAGTGACAAGACAGTACTGATATAGTGGATTATTATTTGAAGATATTAATATTTTACATTTTCTAGGCAGTAATTTCCAAGGTGTCGTTATCGAACCCTTATGATAAAGAAATGTATGAATAACTATAAATACAAATAAAGACATACATCCAAATATACAGAATTGTAGAATATAAATGTAATTTTACTACGTTAAATATAAACATGAATGCATAACTTTTTAAGCATTGTGGATTCTGTCAAATGAAAGTTTTCAGAAGTACTTCTACTGCAGCGTGTTGCTCAAGCAGCAAATCAAAAGTACTTCCAGATATTTTAAATTCTGCTGTAACTAGTTACTTTTAAAAATAATCTTATCAAATAGGTTCATAATCAGACTTTTGTAGGAAATATTTTAGCTCATAAATTAGAAAAGATGTTGATACACTGCATAAAATAAATGTTATTGTGTATTTTCATCACAGATGCTCAAACCGTCTTTTAACAGTGGACGTCCCCGAGTGTCCAGCAGGGATCAGGGAGGTATTCTCATGTGGGGCTTTCTCTCTGTGTGTGTGTGTGTGTGTGTGTGTGCGTGTGTCGAGTGTCTGTGTGTGTGTGTGTGTGCGTGCGTGTCAAGCAAACCCATTCACTCTCCTCTCTGACGTGGTATAAATAGCCTAAAGAGCAACAGGGGGATTCGCCCTCATGTCAGAAGTGTCTAAATATCAGCAGCTATTAGCGTGCTCGTCTCCCCGCGGCTGCTCGCCTCGTCTTAAACGGCTTTACACGCCTGCCACTCAGCCTCAAGCTCAGACGACGCACAAAATACAAACTGAATATTAAAGAAATAACAAATTTGACATTTTGGAAAACGACACACGTTAGCTTAGCTTAGCGCAAAGACTTGAAATAGAGGAGACCAGCTAGCCGTGACTGCGAAGGTGATGCGCTGCAGTGCCTTTCCGGGCGCTGTGCTTCCTGCAGTCTCCCCGCTGGTTGCCTAGCGACTGCAACATGAGTTTGGTGTGAAAAAAACTTGACTGACCTCAAAACCATCTAACACCTTCGGGATGAGCTGCAGAGCACGAGGCAGAGACTCCCCCCCCCCCCCGTCATCGTGGACTGACCTCACCGAAACCCAGGGAGCGCCATTCAATTCCAAACATTATAATTAGAGCGAGAAGACAAAAAGACGAACATATGTGCAAACGATAGTGTTTTCTGCACCGGCCTCGTGTGTGTGGGCTTGAGGACACAGTGTGTGTATGTGTGTGTATGTGTGTGTATGTGTGTGTGTGTGTGGTGTGTACTGTGTTATTTGTCATTGTTGTGTGTTGTGTAATCTGAATTGTGTGTGTGTGTTGTCTGTGTGTGTCTACCCGTGATTATTTGGCTAGATCACGTTAGATTGTGTGTTCGTGCAAAATAATCTCTCTGAGGACTCTGTGTGTGTGTGCGTCTGTCTGTGTGTGTGCGTCTGTGTGTGTGTGCGTCTGTTGTGTGTCTACACAAATCTGATAACTATAATCATTTAAAACTGTAGAGGCGTATCGCTCTCTTCCTTCCTCCGCCCCCCAGATTCCGCTTATGACAGAGGATGAGAAATCGCAGCGGGAGGAAAAACTAAGGCAACGCAAACACAACAGCCAAAAACAAGGGAATATTTCTAAGAATTTCATCATTTCATGATTTTAATTTCTGTTATTCCTCCTTTTATATTTTCCACATTTATTTTTGTTTAGTGTGGTTTGTGTGATGTGATGTGCGTGTGTGTGTGGTGTGTGTGTGTGTGGTGTGTGTGTGTGTGTGTGTGTGTGTGTGTGTGTGTGTGTGTGTTGTGTCAGTCTGGCAGCCTTGAACAGTCAATATGTGCAAACAATGCCAGACCTGACTAATCAATAGGGAGCAATCATGAAGCGAGAGTGATGATAATCACTTAAACAGATTGGGATCGTAATCGATGGGATCCGCACTAATTGTCCTCCGTCGCGCAGCTGGTATCCGCACTCGGAGTTCGTCGTTTACAATCAGCGGCCGAATCAGCTTCACGTTTATTATTGAACAACAAACTTCGAGAACGTCAATAATAATGTGCATTATAACGTAACACGGCCGTTTGAATACCCTGCTCTGATTGGCTGACACACACGTCACAATCTGGACTCGTTGCAAAAGAAATCTTATAAGATCAGAAAGTGTTTACGCGTTGGCGCCCCCTGGTGGCACTATCAAGAAAGACACTGTGGCAGACCCCCCCCCCCCCCCCCCCCCCCCTTCCCATGAACTCTGTTTATTAGATTGGCTAATTAGGGCCGACGAGCATCATTCTCTGGGATCAAGGAGTTTTCTAGGGCTAAAACCGAGGGGACAGGAGAAAGTGAGGGGGG
>CM031673.1:2108434-2123434 GCA_006182925.3 Reinhardtius hippoglossoides
AAAGGTAAGGTCAACAAAGTGACGCTCTGAAAAACATGCTTTTCCAAAATCTTTGTGCAAATAATCGATCCCACATCATATGAAGACGTCAGAAAACTACGTCCTGCATTAATACATTCAAACAGGATAGGATAGTGACATCATCATCACGATGTCAGTCAACGACTATAACAAAGACTTTCCTCTCCGTCCCGGCAGCGGTGACATCAGAACCAGGCTGTGACGTCATCGTTTCCCAAACGCACGGATAAACAGAAACCAGAGGTTTTTGAAAATCTGCACTTCAGCATGTGAGACGAGAGGCTCTCGCGCACACACAGCACGCACACACACACACACACACACACACACACACACACACACACACACACACACACACACACACACACACACACACACACACACCTCCGCCTCAGCGGGGTGTTTACAGCGCGTGAGCACCGTCTCCTCGTCGTCCTTCTCGTCCGCTCCCGTCTGTTTCATTTCCCTTTTTCCTGTGTTTTTTTTTTTGCTCATTCAGCTTTCGAACAGAAAATCACAACTCGACCACAGAAACACACACACACACACACGACTTGTCGTTTCCAAAAACAAACACTTTCCTCCCTCTCGTCCTCGCACAGCCTTTCAGCCGAGGCCGAGCTGGCACACGCGCACAAACAAAACTGATAAACACACACACGCACGGTCGCACACAGGATTGTAGGGACACACTCGGCCGCTCCGGGTTTTTTCCTGGCAGAATAAACAGCAGAGGCCGTGACACCGACCTGTTTGACGCGGTCGGGGTTGACGGTGGTCTGCGGCTGCAGGATGCTGACCGGCTCCGTCTTCTGGGTGCTCTGAGGCATCTCCCTCACCTTCTCGGCGATGAAGTCGTGGACGCCGTTCAGCGCCTCCACCGTGCCCTGGATCAGACACACCCGCTCTGTCGTCCCTGCACACAAACACAAAGGCAGACAGGTCATGATGTGTTGCTTTTGCAAAATAGTCTTTCTGTGACATTCTTGATTTTATTGCTGTTTTCCATTTATACTTTGTTTCCTGCGCACAGCTCACATAATCCGAGCCATGATGTCAGACATAAACAACAACGAGGAAGTCATTCCACATCGTTTATACCAAACATTTATTTCCATCACACTTCTCTATTAATGTGCCAACGTTTCCAGCGATACAGCTTTACTATATTTAGGAATTTCTGTTTTAATAGCAGCTGGTTTTATTCTTTAAAACCTTTCCACAGGTGGGTGGAAACTCAGGGAGCGGGTCGAGCCTCGATGTTCTGTCCCAGTTCTCACTTGAAGACGCAGAAATGTCTATTTTCATCATTGAAAATAAATCAAAAAAAAGTAAGAGCTGTGAGAAGAAGGATACCAAGAACCAGTAATGATCCCCTCTGGGAAACGATGCTTCCTGCTGCAGCTTCGTAAAAATAACGGCAAGGATTTAAAATTAAAAAAAAACTTTAGACATTAGATTGCTCTGCTCGGGGGGAAAAACTAATCTTGGCCGAGATGCAATTCAACACAACGCTGCGAGTCAGAGATGAAACAAAGCAAGTTCGGAGCTAAAAGTCTAAAATAAGCGACGCCATCTAAAAAAGATCTTCTTGACCTCATTCACAAATCACCAGAGTTAATATTTCCTCCCCCGAACGCATCAGAATCACTCGGCTCGGTTTACGTCTCTGTTTCCAGGAGGTCAACATTCATTCCCCCCGGTCACATGACAAATAAAACACGCCGCAGTGATTTCCAGACCTCGGCCGAGAAACGTGTGCGTAAGCATTAAAAGCTGCAACGTCGGGATTTATATATCGGCTTCAAACAAAACTGGCTCAAGTCTATTACACCGACGGAGACGCTGTGGAGGTGCAGGGGATTTACAGCCCAGCACTTTACAATCCCACTAACTGGGATTTATGTTCTCGGGAAGAAAAGTCATAACATAGCAGAACAGACGACTTGCAGGGAATAAAAGAAACAAATGGAGGGGAACTGTATATTTCGTGTACGTGTGTGAATGTATGTGCACGTTGCAGCTTGTGCACTTGTTTCCCGGGACTGTAAAAAAAAAACACACAAAACACTGTTTACGAGATTAGAAACTAAGTGAGTGAGTCTGTGATCAAGAGAGAATCAAACAGAGCCGTCTGTGTTAACACAACGAGTCAAGTATGTTTGAAATGAAACGGTAGGAACGAGGTCTTAACTTCAATCTGAATCAATCTGAAAACTAAGATTTAAATCCACAGGATCCAGATTTAAATCCTGGATCTACAACAACATTTAACTTCTTTGACCCAAAACATTTTCTTCCACCAAAAGAAACGAACTCAGATTCAAACAAACCTCCTTAGCAGAGGTAATAAAATCAACATTTCAAACACCTCAACAAAGTGTTCTTGATTTCCAACGTGTTTTAAAACTGGTGGGCGTTATATCACTTATCACAATATTTTCAGATATGATGCTTCATGTTTCACAGGTTCAGTTTGGTTTTCTGTGCATTTTCCTCATAGTTTCATGTATGAAAAAACAATAAGGAGGCTTTTGAAACCTGTTCTACTCGCATCACAGTGAACATCAGGACTTATTGAAGTGTGCACATTCAATTTTTACCTATTTTAAATAAATGAATGAAACTTATAGCTGCCTGGAGATCAGCACTTTGATATCAGAGTCAGGGTTTCAGCGTCAAAACAATGAAGAAGGCATCCGTGTCCCATAGGTTAATAAATATGTCATCATATATTCTGAGAGCAGACAGACAGACAGACAGAGGGACAGACAGAGAGACAGACAGACAGGCAGAGGGACAGACAGACAGAGGGACAGACAGACAGGCAGAGGGACAGACAGACAGACAGACAGACAGACAGAGGGACATACAGGCAGAGGGACAGGCAGAGGGACAGACAGACAGACAGACAGAGGGACAGACAGACAGAGGGACAGACAGACAGACAGAGGGACAGACAGACATAGGGACAGACAGACAGACAGAGGGACAGACAGACAGAGGGACAGACAGAGGGACAGACAGACAGAGGGACAGACAGAGGGACAGACAGACAGACAGAGGGACAGACAGACAGACAGACAGACAGACAGACAGACAGACAGACAGACAGACAGACAGAGGGACAGACAGAGGGACAGACAGACAGACAGACAGAGGAGAATCTAGGCCAAAGCAAAGCCTCTCAGTCTGACTTTATCTCAACAACACACTGAAAGTAAATCTCTCTTTGGCCATCACTCTCTTTCTCTCTCTCTCTCCCTTTTAGCCTCTCTCTTCCTCTTCCTCTTCCTCACTCTCACTTCCTTCCTCCCGGCTCAAACTCTCTTTCCTTCCCTCTTCCTTTCCCCCTGTTTCCTCCTCCATCTCTCTCCGCTCTCTCTCTGGACTCCCTAGTATTTAGTGGGATCTGCTCTTATCTGGGCCCAGCAGTGAGTCAGTTCCCGTCTCCTCCCTCCCGCTGCATTGTTTGCCCGGCTCGGCTCGGCCCGGCCCGGCTCGGCTCGGCCCTGCACTGTGAACAGGGGCACAGAGGGAATGAGGGATAAAAGCTGCGCTGGGTATGTGACGGGGGTTTGGGAGCCGCCGGTTCGTCGAGGCGTCGGAGTTCAAAATCAAAAACGCTCTTTGAAAGCTGAGACGTGAAAATACACAAGTGCAGCAAAAGAAGGACGAGAAAGCAAAAAGCAAAGCTCAGAAGATGAAGATGAATCTTAATTCTGCACCTGAACCGTAAATATTAGATATTTGATATTAATTAGAACGATTTCTAACGTTTTAAAGCCTGAACTGTTGATTTGAGGACTCGCAGCCACAAACACAGTTCAGTGTGAATGTGAGAAACAACAGAGGCTAAAAATAAAACACAGGCACATTCAGGCATCCGCAGCTTTTGGCTACCTGGCCCCCTTCTCACTGTCTGTCGGCATCAAACTGGTATCGAATCCCATTCCTATTTTTACAGTGGGTGGACAGCGACAGCGGCTTCAGTTCGGACAAATGAACGCGACCAATCACAGACACCGGAGTGCGAGACTTCAGGTGCTAACGTTCTGTGGGTAAACATTTCAGCATCGTTTTGCATTTCATTCAGCGTCAGTGAGCAGAGTGACATGTCCGAGTGTGTGTGTGTGTGTGTGTGTGTGTGTGTGTGTGTGTGTGTGTGTGTGTGTGTGTGAGAGAGTGTGTGATAGTGAGGAAACTGGGCCTTGCCTCTCCTCGACAGCTGGTGCCCTCTGGGTAATCTGGATCCATCCAATCAGAAGCAAGGATTAGCAGGCCATTGTCTTGGCATGAGTGTGTTTGCCTGTGCCCGTGTTGTGTGTGTGTGTGTGTGTGTGTGTGTGTGTGTGTGTGCCAGTGTGTGTGTGTGTAACCGCAGAGGGAAAGGCCACTCTGTCACTGGAGATCATATTGAAGCTGTTGTGCAGCTGAGCCTCTGCAGCAGAGACCTGCTTCGTTTCATTACTAAATATTTACCTAAAAGGTCAAATTAATAACGAGGGCAGCCGATAAGCATCGTGTTTAGATCGGGGGGGGGGGGGGGGTTCATCTGTGTTTTACTCAACGTCAGCGTGCTTGTGTCTCTGTGTCATGTTGTCCCCGCAGGAAACACTCGGACTCACAAACACAGACGCACAAATGCCAAACCACCGCCAACAAAACCAGAATTTACACTTCTCACAGATTGAGAGGGAGGTCTGCTGGCAGCTTCCACTGGTCCCACTGGTGCAAGGAACTTCAGTGTGTGTGTGTGTGTGTGTGTGTGTGTGTGTGTGTGTGTGTGTGTGTGTGTGTGTGACTGTGTTGGTCTTTGTATGTATTTTTTGCATTTCCTCTTGTAAAATGCATCACTTGACATTTTAACGGTTGGAAGCAGCTGCTGAAGTAATATCTGCTCTATGTCGTATTTAAATAACTTTATGAGAGATTTTCCATGTTGCTCATGTCGACACAGAACACAACAAGAACAACTATTCAAAACATATTTAATATCTGCACGGACACCGTCAGACTCGGAGGTTAGAAACCTTTCAGATGAAGCTTGTGTTTTGCGTTAGTCAAACAAGAACCAGAGCGACATCGGCTGACCACCACCACTGAAATGTGTGTTTCAGACCAACTTGCTAAAGTGCTGAGAGGAATGTTTCAGAAGAAGATGGGAGTCCAGACATAAACCAGAGATAATTACTGGAATCAGATCTGCGCCACAGAGCTAAATAATAGACCGAGGAGATTACAAAAATGAAACAAGGTTATAAAAAGGACCACAACACACTGAGTGGAGCAGACCACAAAAAGAAGTATGAGTCACGTTTCGTAAGTCTCACAACTGCCATGTTTTGGAAAGTTTCGGGTCGGGAGGACGTTTCTGAGATGAAACACCTGCAGCAGCGCCGGCGAGGAAACATCAATAACATCGATTACATCATGGTGCTGGTTCTGTGTATGTGCTGCAGCGGTTTACGGCGCCAGTCGAGCGTCACGCCAGAGAGAACTGCATCGTCAAGAACAAAATGTACGAGAGGTTCGACTCTTAGATCCTGAATTCCCCAAATCCACACCAGACGTGGATTTCTGCCCCTCACGTCCACAGTGACCAGCTGACCCAACGGCACTGGGTTCAGCACTCAAACATTAAATCATCATCACCGTCATCATCATCATGATCCCGGCTGTGGACCCTGTCAGTTGTTTTTATTAGAGTCGAGCTAGCATGACTCACTCCTTCCTCCTCTGCTCTCCCTCCTCCTCCTCCTCCTCCTCTTCTCCGAGGACCAGAGGAGGCGAGTAGAAATCACAGCGAGCCGCTTCTCTTCTGATTCCGACTCACAGGAGCTCACAGAAAAACATATGCATGCTCAGGGCGACGCCGCACGCCGATGCTGCTCGGTGCTAGAACCTGAACACTGAGACGGACGCGTGTGGACGCGTCAGTCCGTCCTGCAGAGGGAGCGAGAAGACGCATCACGTTTGTTTGTGTATAAGGTGATGAGGCGAGTTCTCGACGGTCAGCAAAGAGGCGAGCGGTGAAACCTCACCGCTGCAGTCGTGCCGTTACACGGGCTCCTCGCCGTAAAGATCCTCCGAGCGCTCGGGCCTGTTAATCGCAGCCGAGCGATCAATCCGCGGCCAGCAGCCGTGATTCATTCCCTCCAGCCTCCTCCAGCCGAGGGTGGAGAGAGCTGGGCAGAGCTGGGGCTGCCGTAGCGTAATGTCAGATCACTGGGAACAGTCACCGGTTTCTAACGCTCCAAAGGTCAAAGCACAGGCACGATGGAGATTTCACACAATGCACCAAGTTCAGTTTACTTAAAGTGGAAGAAACACTTAACGATGTAAACTCTCAGCTGGGTTGGAAGATGTGGACAAACAGGGGACGTCTGGATGTGTTTAGGTGCATTATGGGAAATGTACGGTCTTCACCTTTACAAGGAAGCAGAAATTGGGATATCTACAGTATTATATTTTATAATATATATTTTTTAAAACACTGTATCTCTAGCAAACCTCCCAACTTGTGGTGCAACATGAAATACTACAGAAGCCCTTTCAGGATTTACAGATGATCGCCGTCATAATGGAATAACTTGTATTTGTTGTCGTGGTTTCCCTGAGGCCTCTCAGGAGGATTTTATTTGGTAAATTTCGACCACGATGCAAAAAAAAAAAAATCTGAGACTTACTTCAACAAAGTCGGAACGTTTCCATGACCTGAAAATCTCTATTCCTTCTTGTTTTATTAATGTTTTTTATCCAGCGCAGACAAGCACTAAAGGCACAAACAGTCTGGTTCCCTCCACATCGGACAAACACAGCTAGCGCCACGAGTGAGAAACGAGTTGTCAGATATATTCAGGTAAATTCCTGCAAAATGACCCATTTGTGACCCTTTTTCAAATTTCAGAAATATCAGCAAAGAGCAGACGAGAGGTGACGGCGTCGCCAGAGGTCTCGTGTTCACAGGTGCGCGATGTTCGACCCCAGCGAAGCCGAGACGTGCAGCTTCTCCACTTCCAACCCAGACAGAAACAAACATCAGCAGGAGAGAGAGAGAGGAGAGAGAGAGAGAGAGAGAGAGAGAGAGAGAGAGAGAGAGAGAGAGAGAGACGACTGATACAGAGACGCGGAGGTTTCACACGAGTTCTGTCACATCGAGCGAAGGCGAGGGGAGAGCGACGGACGGAGACATGGACAGAAAGTCCGAGAGGGAGCGGCAGATCGGGCTCCGAGTCACGATAATAACGTCAAAATGGAGTGACGCCGGAGAAAGAGGGCGAGACAAACAGAGACGGAGAGAGAGAAACCTCCGTGAGACCTGTCACAACAAAGTAACGTCAGAGAGGACGAGACACAAAAAGACAAGGGGACACTGCAGCATGTAACACAGGAGGGAGACAGACGGACACGCAGAAGATGAGATTCATAATTCATAATTCATCCAAACAGCTCTGAGGCTTCGGGACATGTCAGGAATCAAACCGGGGTCACTCTTTGATTTTTCTAAGCAGCTGCAGAACAAAAAGACCGAACGCAGCGATAAAGAGACAAAGACCGAAGTTGAACACAGGAAACATTGTGTTGACGGAAAGGGAATCCACGCCGAGTCAGACTGATAATTATGGGATACAATTCAATAGATAAATGAATATCTCCCAGTTTAAAACAACCTCCCAGGCTCCATCTGGAAGCGTGGAGCGACGTGGGGCGGGCTGGTTTAACGTAAGCTCATTAAACAGATCTCCTCAGGCGGCAGATAAGCTCAGGTTAACCGGCTACCTCTGATCAGATCTGCTGGATTAGCCGAGCGTTAGCGGGGCAGCTCGACACCTTGTTGTTTCCGCGGGGGTTAAAGAGCGAAAAAAAAAAAAAAAACAAGCTTAAGGAAAGACGGGGAGCAGACGGCCACGCGGAGCAGAGAGGAGGTGAAGGTCGGCTGCAGATCGTTCCAGGATCATGTGTCCAATTCATTATGGGCCCGTTAAGACCGGCTGGTTTCACTCAGCGATAAACACGTCACATTTTGTGCAGGAGGTGGTTTCTGACCTCGGGGCTCTTGCTGGAATCAGCAGTATTTTTTATAATAATTGAGTATTTCAAGTCTTTTAAAACACAGGAAATATTCATACATATATAATAATATGTCATTAGAATCGAAGACTTTGATATTTGAACATGGATAAGAAAAATATAGCCACATAACAAATCATGAGCTTCTCGGTATCTTGTTTGTAAAATTACATATTTGCTGTTTTGTGCTTTGAGCAGAAATCCAACAAGTCATCCTGTGTCTCATTCAGTCTGAAGAGGTCGGAGGTCTCTACAGTTATTACACTGACCTGTTTAAATAAATGTGCTTATGATGATTGATATTTACATGTGGTGCCTTTAAAGCCACAGATCACGACCACGTGTCGCCCTCGGTCACATGATAACGAGTCCTCTTCCACTCAGCCTCAGCTTTTCCCCCACAACACTTCCTCTAATGTGGAAAAAAAAAAAGTGCTGACGCCGACCAATCGGCTTCTGTGTCACCGAGAGATGGATGGATTCCATTGAGTGACACGTCCGAGGAGCCAATGGAAACGACCGCGGATACCTCAGCGTCCAATTAAAAACAAAGGTTTTATGGCCCGAAAGAGCCGGGGCCAGTGGGGGGGACAGAACCAGAGGAGACTGACCGAACACAGACGGAGGGATGGAGGAGAAGAGGGAGAGAAGAAGAAAGAAACTATGGATAGATAGATAGATAGATAGATAGATAGATAGATAGATAGATAGATAGATAGATAGATAGATAGATAGATAGATAGATAGATAGATAGATAGATAGATAGATAGATAGATAGAAGACAGATAGATAGATAGATAGATAGATAGATAGATAGATAGATAGATAGATAGATAGATAGATAGATAGATAGATAGATAGATAGATAGATAGACGTTGCATAACCTGCTGTGTTACCTTGGCAACTGACAGTCTCACTCCCCAATCAATGCACACACACTTACACACACACACAATTGTGAATATGCACCGAACACACACTCTTTCATGCAGCTGGGCAGCTGTTGGTGATGTCATGAGCTGTTATTCCAAACAGAGAGGGGGAGAGATGGAGAGAGAGAGAGAGAGAGAGAGAGAGAGAGAGAGAGAGAGAGAGAGAGAGAGAGAGAGAGAGGAGAGGAGAGGAGAGAGAGAGAGAGAGAGGAGAGAGAGAGAGAGAGAGAGAGAGAGAGAGCATGACTGCATGTGCTGATGTAATCAGGAGCTGTGAGGAAACTTGGACCTGTTCTCTGCCGCGGCCGACCAAGTCTTCATTAGAGAAAGAGAACAGGACTGAAAGATAGAGAAAAGGGAGGAGGAGGCGAGATGGAGGGAGGAGAGGGGAGATGGAAAAAGGAAGGATGTGAGGACAGAGGAAAGAGGAAAAAGCCAAGATCAAAGATCAGAGGAAATGTGGGATCAAAAGAAGGAAGCAGAGAAAAAGCACAAACAAGAGAAATAGATTTTAAAAAGTAGTCTGGACGCTGCGGCGGCTTATGTGGATGAAAATGTGATGGTTGCTTTGTGCCGGGCTGGCAGCGGGTGGAGCTGGAGTCCCTACAGGGCTGTAATGCACACGCTGCCCCCGACTTCCACATCGTTTACACCATGCAGACAAAATCACGGCCAATTAGGAAAAACTTATTAAATCCCGGAGTGACTGTGGTTCGGCCTGCCCGCGGAGCTGCACGGCAAAACTAGACAAACGGCAATGAAGCTGCGATTTACAAAAGACAAGACGAGAGGCACCGCAACGAAGTCCACAACCAGGTTCCTCCTCTCGGTGGAGCGGGTTTGAAATCAGAAAGTCGTGTTTAACATTAATAATGACGTTATCTGTCGTTTCCCCGGCTCCTCCTCTGTTCTTCTCGTTTCGAGTCTTTTTTTAAAAGCTTCACCAGAAGCAGTAAAAACATGGTTTTACTGTCAGCCTCCCCCCTCTCTCTCTCTCCCCCCCCCCCTTCTCTCTCCAAGTGTTTCTGCTCACTCACTCCAACCCCCCCCGACATCCCTCACCGTCCTCCTTTATCTGTCCCGGGGTCGGGCCGTGACAGAGCACTCGGAGAGAAGAATAAGTGGAACCCTCTCTAAAGAATAACAAAAGAAAGTGGAAGAAAAGGCAGGAATTCCTCTGCTGTGATGTCAGGCTTCCTTCACGAGGAGAGGCCGGGCGCCGCTCTCCGTCCGGCCTCCGCCTCCGAGTCCTTCACGCACACAGAGTCCTGCTTCCTACGGGCTTATCGGCCACTGGCACGTCGGGAGGACGTGTTGAGAAACAAAGGCAAAACTCAGCCGGTTACTTTCTGATTAAATAGATCGTGAACAGATGGAAACAGATTCTCTCTTTGTACATGCGTGTGAATCTATAATGGCTTCGACTGTGGCCACGGGGATCTGAACCCGCGACCTTTTTCTTTTACAAGGAGCTTTTCTTACGTCTCCACTTTCTCCCAACTTCTGAAACGTGCAGCATTTTCAGCGACAGCAGATTTTGAACGTGATATCGTGTGTTCGACACTTGGTGCGACAGCTATCTGACAGGATCAGTCTGTGCATGTGAGGAAAAGCAGCGTTTATCCTCCGGTTTTCTCTCTTCTTCACTTTCTCTTTCCCGAGCTGGAGAAAAGTTGTTTTTCAAAACAAGCACATCTAACATCACGTGTCTGAGTTGTCAGGTTTTAAAATATAAGACGAATAAAGAAAAACAGATTCTCCACAGCAGATTTGTTTTGTACTTAATAAGGGAGGGGTTTTGTGCTTTTCCTCTGACAAAGGCTGGCTTCTTTTCCTCCCCCGTTTCCCATCATCCTTCCCCACCTCACCCCCCCATCCCTCCCTCTCCTCTCCTTTCTTGTCTCTCTCACTTTGGCAGCAGGATCCGTGTTGCCCAAGTGACCCGGCCCATACTGAGCGCACAGCTGAAAAGATGCCATGTCTGCCTCTCCTCTGCTTCACACCCACCGTCCTCCTCTCCTCTTAACTCTTTGTGCGTTTCCCTTTGTCTCAGTTCCTCTCTTCCACCTCTTGTCATTCTCCCTCTCGCACCCTAATCTTCAGCCTATAATCTCGTGGCCTCACCTCTCTCCCCTTCCTCCCTCTCCCTCTCCTCTCTCTCTCTCTCTCTCTCTCACTTCCTCCCTCCATCATCCTCCGTTGAAGCTGCACTCACATTCATCTGAAAGCTGCCGGGCCGCCCTCGGCAACACGGTGAGATAAAACAGAGAGGAAAAGAGAAATAAAAAAAAAAACAAAAGTGCTCAGGAGCAGTTTGAACATTTCAGACAATTACTGAGAAAAACTCTGCTGCAGGAGAAGAAGAAGGAAAAAAAAGACGTAACTGAAGTTTTCAGACACTTTTCTGACAATATGTTTTATAAACCACAACCCACTGTTTGTGTTCATTATAATTATGAGTTGTGTGACTTATTATTATTGTGATTTTTATTGAAAGAACTTAAGTAAAACAATGTACAGCGTTCCTTTACTGCGAAGTATCCCTAAAAGGAACTAATTCCTAATACTGTGCTATAAAGGCTATACTATGCTATAATACATAATATAATATTAGTTAACACAATAACATACAGTAACTCTAAATAAAGTAAAGATATGTAGCCTCGGAAACTAACCTCAGTAAAGACGTGAGAAAATGACAGAATGAGAATTACATCCCACAGGAAGTCAGTGAGCTCCTCACGATTGAGCCTCAATCAAACCCTGAAACCAGAACCAAGACTTCAGCCCTCGCTCTAATCTAACGGTTGTCAGGAGCAGCTTCCTCCAAATGGAAGGTGAATCCCAGAATGAAGCCGTCTTCTCAGATTTCCGTCCCGGCGACGCCAGTAACTCAGGTCCAGCTGCAGGTGAACGTCATTTACACAAACAAGCGAGTGAAGTGATGAGAAGAGACAGCTGTAATAATGTGTTCCACTGGGTCTTCCCCACGGACCCAACACACACACACACACACAACACACACACTTGTCTGATGTCATTAAACGGCGACATTAGAGGAACTCCTTTACACACAAGAACACACACTCACCCACTTGTGGAAAGAACGCAAACACACACACATACACACACACACAGCTCAGCTACCCGCCTCTAGAAAGCCACACATGTCACTATGCGACCACAGATAGCTATATATACACACCTAATCATCCTCATACTCATCTGTCCACATGCACACACACAGGCACACACACACACACACACACACAGACACAACACACACAGACCCACACACAGCTCGTGTGTGTCCTCGCAGGGCCTGCACGGTAACTAGACCTCGTGTGAATTTTGGTCGATTAGAATGAGTTCGTCACCGTTCTGATTTTACTCACACCCCGACACATTCACATGCACAGAGACACACAACCTTACACACTCAGAGACACACACACACATTTTTGCACAGATGTGGACACATAAGCACAAACGCAGACTTCTCTCCGATCAAACAACACACACAAACACACACACAAACACACACACACACATGAATAATGAGGTGACAGAAAAGAGGATTTCTCGGTTTCCTCTCTGTCCTCCTGACTTCATCTGTCTTTCACCGTCTCTTGTCTGTCCTCGTGTCTGTCTCTGTCTCTGTCTCTTTCTGTCTCTTTGAATCTGTCTCTCTTCTTCTGTTCACCTCCTCTTCTCCTGCAGGGACCGAATCAGGAGCTCAGACTCACTTTCTAGTGCTTTCCTGTTTGTGTTTTCTCTGCATGTAAATTAAATCGATTATTGATCGTGTGTGAAACAGACACAGGGTCCGTCTCTTGGCTGTTTTTAAACGTAATTACACTCACTCCTGTTAATGAGCAGCTCGTCTCCATTTTAATTAACAGCTTCTTAATATCGCCGAAGTCCTCTGAACGCCAACAACACGCTCTCATTGGATTTTACATTCCTGGTCTTAGTATTAATATTCCTACAAATCCATCCATGCAACCGTATGAATTTAACACTGAACACAGAGTTGCATGGCCTCAGCAGCTGCCTGAGGCCGAGGAACCGAACCAGGACGCCAGGTTTCTGCAGAAGGGAAAGAGATGCTGAGTTCTTATAAAAGAGTTACGGCAATTAGTACCAAGTCAGGACTGCCTTGCTCAAAGGTCGCTGGTCTACATGTGAGGAGGAGGAGCACAGCTGTGTTTGCATTGGCAGGCCGAAGCCCCTGCTTGCTATACAACACACTGACCTTCCGCACCGCACAGACTGTGGGTTCCACGCTTGTTGCATCGCATGCATGCGGCTACACACCAACACACCAACACACCAACACACAGACACACACACGCTACATCTCTATTTCTCTCTGTCTTCAACGTGTTGAGCGTTATCTCCCGTGTTCGTATCTGGTGTCGCACAACTGCCTTGATGGAGCCACACCTGTCTCCCTGCCCCACGCACACACACACAACACACAGACACACACACAGACACACACAGATACACACACACACACCCTCCTTTCTACTCATCTACCGACGTTACATCAGATCCCAAAGCGGCAAAGTCATCTAAACATTCCATAAACATGGACATTTGTTATTTCAGGGCGTGAAACAAAGCTGTGCCTTCATTTTTGTATTTCTGTCTGTCATCACTGTGTGTGTGTCTGTGTGTGTGTGTGTTGTGTCTATCTTTGGCTTGTGTGTGAGTGAGGTGGACGGTGTCAGCTGGCCTAAGCCTCCTCATCCCCACCCTCTTACAGCCTCAAATCCCCCCAAATCCATCTCCGCTCCCCATGTGACTACAACTGCCCCTTTACCCCGTCAGCTGCCCCAACACTGCTGTCAGCCTCACACACACACACACACACACACACACACACACACACACACACACACACACACACACACACACACACACGCACACACGCACACGCCACACGCACACCGTTCCTCCATTCATCATGGCCATGTCCCTCAGAGACAGTTCTCAGAGAAGATCATTTACAGTCTGAAGTTTAAGTCTCATAAACACTTCTCGCAGCCAGAGACTCTTCATTAATCGAGTGTAAACGATTTCTAACTCTGCACTGCGTGTGCTTTAAAGGAATGACATCGGGAAGTTTCATTTACAAATATATATATATATATATGTAAGCGAAGGCGTCTTGATCGCCACCTGGTGGCTGGCAGCAGTTTAGGTCACAAACCCCGCCTCCTCTGTGTTAGCGGATGGGACATGACCAAACTAAAAAGTCAAAGTTAAACGGTTTTCTCAAACTCAACCATCAAATTTGGTGGATTCAAATACTAGTGTCCATAACATAGAATACTTATGCAAACAAATCAATAATAATAATTAAAATGCAATAATTCAGTTCATATCAATAAGTAAAATGCATTTTTTCCATTTAAAAAAAACAACACGGGACAACAGTGTCACATCTCCCTCTTTCCAAGTCTCCGTGTGTCTCCGTGTCTTTCTATCTTTCCACATTCCTCACACTTCCCCTCATTTCCTTCCACTCTGTCTCAGCTGAACACACCCTTTGTCTTCTGACTCATGCTGCTCAGGAACAACACACACACACACACACACACGCACACACACAACACACACACACGCACGCACGCACACAGTGTAGGCATCAGAGCGTCTTTACGAGAATACTTGTCTCACTTTACCAGCATTTCCACAACTTTGCAGAGCCCCGGCTGTTTGAACCCGACCCCCCCCCCCCCCCCCGTACAACCTCTTCTCCTTAACACCCACTGCCCATATTGTGCCCCGCTCATGTCAGTGCCATGCTCTGCTCCTTGACTTTTACTGGGCCACAAAATAATGAGAAGAACTGCAGGATAAGTGCCTGTAACTTCCCAGCTCAACGCCCATAACATCTGCAATGAAGCGTTGGAGTTACATTTGGAAATAAGAGATTTAACTGTGCCAGGAGCTTTAGAGTT
>CM031673.1:2128434-2178434 GCA_006182925.3 Reinhardtius hippoglossoides
TTCTGTGCAATAACTAATAGGTAACTAGTCTTTACTGGTCTTATTAACTTTGTATTTATTAGTTGGGCCTTTTGTCGGATTTTAAACTCTCTGTTTTCTCTTTGCAGAAATTAGACGTGATACAGATTTAAACTGCGATGGTTCAAATTATGACATAATCACGTGTAAACAAGCTGAAAATATGTTTTATGTAACGCCGAAAATGAAGAACATGAGATGAGAGGAGAGAGAGAGAGAGAGGGAGAGAGAGAGAGAGAGAGAGAGAGAGAGAGAGAGAGACACTGGTGGAGAGTAAAAGTAAAAGTAGTGCAGCTCCTTCAAAGTGGATCAGTCAAGTGTTGAGATGTCGCACAAACACAAACACACAATCAGTGTAGGACGGTGACTCCGGTCAACTCTGTGTCTCTGAGGTCGATGAAGAAGTTGTTTGTGCCGATCAAACACAGAAATAATAACCAAAGCAAAACATTAATGTTGTGCAGCAGCAGATTCAGAGTTTAAGTGTGTGTCTGTGAGCTCAGATCAGACGACACAGTTACAGATGCACACACACACACAAACACACACACACACACACACACACACTCTCTCTCTGAGGCAGATGGGGACACCCTCTGCCACCCCCCCCCCCCCCTCCCCCCCTCCCCTCCTGCTAGCTTGACCGGGGTCAAAGAGCCTATTGTCGCACGGAGCGCCTCGCCCTCACCTATTGTCTGTGACAGTTGGAAACCCTCGGAGCTCATAGAAACCTCTGCACTTTCAGCTGCTCCTCCTCCTCCTCCTCCTCCTCCTCCTCCCCTCCTCCTCCTCCTCCTCCTCCTCCTCCTTCTCCTCTTTATTTCACTCTCTCTTTCGCTCAATCCTTCCCCCGCCTCCCCGCCTCCCCTCCGCCTCCTCCTCCTCCTCCACCCCCACCTCCCTGTCTGTGTGTGTGTGCTGACTGGGCTTTCAATCTGTCACACACACACACACACACTGACATAACAGCATCCGTGCAGACACACAAACACACAAACACACACACACAGGCACAAATAGACAAATCTCACCAACAAGAGCTTTACTTTGTTTAACTGAACCTCTGGGTTATTGGTGAGACTTTTATTTTCACGTCTGTTGCCCGGTTTGAAGCTGCAGCTCTTATTGATGCTGCACTCGTTCAGACAGATGATTAGATTAGATCACATGAATCATTAATGATTCCTGTGGGAAAACCAGGTGGTTACAGACCATAATTCATCAATAACCGTGAGAGAAGTAAGAAGAGATTCAAGAACAGGTAGAAAATCAGTCAAACGAAACGAGGATGATGGACATCACTGAGAAATAAGCTGAGGAAATTAAAGATGCACAGTTTGATTTTGAATTAAACTATTTCCCCCTTAAATTCAATCAAGCTGCAACGATTTCTCATCAAGATCCATGAATTATTCTCTGAGAAATCATTGTTCCATCTGTCTCGTATGATAATACGTGAAAATTCCTGAATCTGGATCCAAACCAACATTCGGCTCGTTCCCTGACCTGAACCACGACCTTCCACCAAAGGTCGAGCAAATCCGTTGAGTGGTTTTTGCAAAATCCTGCTGAAAAAACTAAAAAGATATTTGATAAAATATCAAATGAATAAAGGTTAATACTCTGACCAAGTATTTGCACAGTGGATGGCTTGTAACACATCATCCAGGAAACCTTAGACCTGCACCGCTCCTAATATAAATACCTTAATTTTCCTGACTACATTTTATGTTCTCAATCTGACAAATATCAAAACTAGAGAAAGAGTCGACATGGAAACAAGGTCTGCAGAAGATCTGCCTTCTTGCAGGAGAAGAGTTTTCCACAAGTGCATCAGTGCAGGATGTATTCAAAACAGCTCGATGCAGGAGTCCAGCTGCTGGAGGCCTCGTGGAGCCTGGGAGCGCCGGTGGGATCGCTCACCCAGAGAGACGCAGCCTCAGCTGGGCACGACACAGACCACGGGGTGAGGGAGGCCTTCACAGTGACGCTGCAGTTTGAGAGGCTGCAGGGCGCCGTGGTGCGGCGAGCGGCAGGTGGACTCGACCCTTCAGACCCGGTTAGAGTCTCTGCTCCGTGCTGCACGGGGAGGACACATCTTTCTGTTTCACTCCTCGTCTGACAGAAGCAGAAACACGTTGTCAGACGAGGAAGCAGACGTCCATATTTGTCTCCTCAGTTCGACATTGTCCTCGGTCGGGAGGTTTTTTGAGTTTGTTTGTTTCATGGAGCTTTTTGGATTCAGTTTCAGACATTTTCTTTCCTTGCAATAAAACAAACAAGCGTAGCTCGCTGCGATTACTCAGTTTATCGTAGCTGTTGATTCGAGCAGCTGCTAAATGCTGGAGATGTAATAAAAGCAAGTTGAAATCCACAGTTTGTTCTGTCATCAGGAAAATAGATGACTTCCTGCGTTTATCTAATATTACAGGACGAGACTTATAGACGAGAATCCACGTGAATCTCATTCATCAAAACAAGCTCCGAGCCGGGAGGAGCAACTCTGGGATTCATGAAGAGAAACCACAAATAGATAACAGCATTAATATAGTTATTATATGTGTGTTTTATGTTTTTAAATACGACATTTTAAGACTGTAACTGTCCTGTTAATGATTTTAACAGGACAGTAACAACAGGATATGAGAATGAAAAGTTGTGTTTTAGTCCTTTAACAGTCGTCAGGTCACTAATCAAGAAGATTGAGGAGTTTCCTCCAACCAGCAGTGATGTGGTGTCTCTCGACCACGTGAGGAAACACCACAAGTGAAATACAGATGTTCTCATTGTCTCAGCAACAAACACACACACACACTGAATAATCTCCATTAACCACAACTGCATCTGACTGTGTGTGTGTGTGGTGTGTGTGTGCACATGTGGTGCAGGGTTTGCTCCTGTTACGGGGACTTGCCGTCCTTACGGGGACAAAAAAGCAAGTCCCAATAATGAGAATCATTAATCTTCAGGGTTTAGGAGGTGTTTTATGGTTAAGGTGAAGCAGTAGTTATGATAAAAAGTTTACGTCTCCAGGAAATGAATGCAAGTCCTCTGAAGTCATGGACACACGTGTGCCTGTGTGTGTGTGTGTGTGTGTGTGTGTGTGTGTGTGTGTGTGTGTGTGTGTGTGTGTGCGTGCGCTTTGGGATTAGAGGCAGTGAAAGCGTTTGAGTGGGTTTATGATCGTCGTATTTCACTGGCACACTGCATCACCCCACCCCACTTCCCAAGGACACACACACACACACACACACACACACACACACACACACACACACACACACACACACACACACACACAGGCTGAACATCAGCTACACATTTGACTATGAACAGTCACTCACGGACTGCAAGTAAGCAGGAGTTGATTATCTTGCACGCACATGAACACAAACACACAAACACACACACACACACACACCCAGTGCAGCATTGATTTGCGGCTGGTCGGCCATATTCCTGCTGTTCTATTTACAGTTGGCCTCGCTGGCACCCTTGACGCCGCCTTATTGAAAGTCTTAACTCGAAGGCAGCAGACGGAGAGAGAGGGGGGGGGGGGGGGGGGCAGCGAGGTGAAGGAAAACCAATATCGATCAGCAGCTTCTCTGCTTTACTAATTATCGTTTGTGCTGTTTTGAACGCTGCAGGCCGCCGTAGACGGAGTTACAGGCTGGGGGGGGGGGGGACGAGGAGCGAGAACGCAGGCGGCGTCGAAGCAGGTGGGTGTGTCCTGACGGCCTGTCGCTGCCCTCCATGTGGCAGATGTGGCGCAGAGATTGATTAGCCATGCCTGTCTGCAGGCGGCGGGGGGGGGGGGGGGGGGGGCTGACTGATGTGACCCGAGAGCTGCAGCGGTGGGGAGTCTCTGGGTGATGGGGGGGGGGGGGGGGGGTTGTCTCTAACACGAAGTTAGAGACAAACATGGAACCTGCTCTGTGAACAACAACATGTTTTCTTGAACTCGTCCGCGGCTGAGGAAGCATCAGCCGTGTTCGGTGCTTTAAGTGTTTATCACGTTTGGATGTTCGTGCTTTAGTTTCTGAATCTGAAGGAAAACCACCGGGACATGTTCATTTGTTTGTATTTCCCAGATCTGAGTTATGGCCTGTAATATAATGGTGTGTTTTCATATCTGTCAAATGCATTAAACTAGAATGTCCCTCAGTGGAGCGCACACCTCCACAGACTTCATCACATCGTCTCAGCTGCACCTTGGTGCTAGTTCCAGGTTTCAAGCCCCGTTTGTTATGAAACCACATTTAAATTAATTTGCTCCAAATTGCACACAACAAAAAAATTTAAAAAATCATCTAGATCCATGAATTATTCCCTCAGAAATGTGTGAAATGTGGAAAAAAGGGTCAAAACCTCACAATGTTAATGAAAGTGAAAAAGAGAAATGCCTGCGTCCGCCTCTTTGTTCTGAATCTGTGCCAAGACATTTACGAGTCTTTCTCGGCTCGGCTCCCAGCCCTTCGCCAAGGTTCAGGGAAATCTGTTCTTTATTTCTGGAATAATATCAAACGGACGAGTGAAGAGAGAGAACCCGAAGGTTGTCGGTGCGAGTCCGACTGCGAGGCGGTGGATGGAGCTGTGTGTCGGTGTGGTATTAACGCTGCCTGCGTGGAAGGGTCTCATTCTGCATGAGTTCATGTCGGAGAACATCGGTGACCTTGCCGGGGGGGTTCAGGGTTCAGATCCCAGAGGAGCGTCTGAACACGGGAACACACTCAGAGAGCCACTTCAGAGGGAAGCTTTTAAAAACTGACCTTTTCAACCGCACGGCTCCTCCGCTCAGCAGCGAGCGGCCATTCAAGGGGAAAGCAACTCGTGGGTCTGGAGGGTTTTTCATTCAGTAATTCAAAAAAAAAAATCTAGCAGACGATCTAATACTGGATATGAAAACGTAAAACTTCAAGGACTTGGTGACCGGCTGCGAGTAAAAGTCACATCTGGTTCTGAGTGTCGGAAGATTTTTCTTCTCAATGACAAATTCACGTTTTGCCAAAAAACTGAACGGGCTGAAACGTCTCTCACGGTTTCTTTGCTGTATCGAATAAAAGATGACATCACGGGAAACAATTTAAACGACTTCCTCATTGCATCGGCACAGGGCGGCTTATTTTACATGAAATAAAACCTAATGTTTTTCTCACGCCACTGATCATTTCTTTTATTGTATGAACGCTGCTCACGTCCTCTTCAGACACCATCTTCAGCCTGAGAGGGCGATGGAGGTGCTGGAGCTGACCTCTGACCTCTGACCTCTGACTCTCTGCGGAGCTGGGATCTGATCGTGGGTCCGGCAGCCTGCGCGGCGCTGACTGGTGCTAAGGCTTTACTCAGCCTGTCTGCTCACGTGCTCACGTGCTGACTCACACACACACACACACACACACACACTCAACACATAAACGTGTGGAGTCATCAGACGTTTCGTTTAGACGCACAGAATATTTAGGTTTTATTTATTTATTTATATTTAGCACAACATAACTACAAAGCTGTTAATTGGCTAATGAGAGTGTGTTGCACTTATCTTCCTTCCCTCAATTACAGTTACACTTTATGGAGGAATTATATTACGTATATTACATTATGATGACTTTTCTTTTGGGCCGTCATCGTAAAAAATACTGAATTCAGAATAAAATCAATTTGTATGAATATTTCAACTGTGTTTTTCTACCAAGCAACATTTTGTGATTTATCATCTTTTACATTTTAAAATCATTAAAATTAGTCTTTTATCAGTGACATGAAGCAACTAGTAGACTTCAATTAATAAAAAGTAAAAGTAAAAACTGTCTGGGTCCGGTTTCACATCTGTGCTACTCGCCCTTGGTGCATACTTCGGTTTTTATATCGTTTTAAAATAATTTAATGTTTCACAATTTGGGTTATGCAATAAATGTCTGACCAAACATTACGTGACCTTGGGATCTGACTTTAAACGATTCTTCACATCATTTTAAAAAAGAGTAAAAGATGAATCGCTAAGGAAAATAATCAACATTTTTCAGCTTTCACTTTAACAAGTAGCAGTGAAACAAACAAAAAGCTGCTTTCACTTTAGTGGCCACGCAAACAAATGACCCACATCCCCGATGATGAAACCAGCTGAAGGAGAGTGGAGAGCGCACGATGAATCAGAAATGTGTTGACAAACTATTTATTACTAAAGTACCGACGGGTTTTAACTTCCGGCTGCGCTCGGATCAGCTGAGAAGCTCCGGCTCAGACAGACGCTCTAACTGGCGTCGTGATTTGACAGATTCAAGCAGGAATCTCATTTAACGGCAATCATCTCGTTATAAGTGATAAAAAACAGCCGACATTTAATAACGAATGTGTCGCTTAATGAAGACGAGGGAAATGGCCGACAAACAGGAAATTCATTCCAGTTGCGTATGCATGTGTGTGTGTGTGTGTGAGAGTGTGCGATATGTAATATGTCAGTTTTCCGTCCCTCGGTCTGAGAGCTTAGAGCCGCGTAAGAGGCTTAGAGGACTGAAATCAGTAATGTTGATAAAGGCTGGGGGCAGAGTGTGTGTGTGTGTGTGTTGTGTGTGTGTGGGAGTCAGGTGTGTGTTAGGATGTGTTCATGTGGCCTTGTGGGACAGATGTGTGCTGGTTTTGTGTGTGTGTGTTTGTGCATGTGTGTGTGTGTGTGGACGGGATATTAAATACTGAAAACCGCAATCATGGCGTGGGATTAAAGACAAAGCTCTAAAATGGTGGCGCTCAGTGACAGAGGACAGACAGAGGAGACAGCGTGAGGGACGGACTGGAGGAGAGGAAAAAAGAAAATGGCTGACTCAGACATAATAAATCCAGAATTTAAGAAGAGTCCATATACTTTTGTTGTGCCGAATGCACCGTGTGGCAACGAGGGCTTTGTCAACAGACGTTCACGGATCCTGAGTGTGTGTAGTTTTCAGCTTGATTGGAATTAAGAGGACGGTTGAGTCGTGGTGTTTTAGTTCCAGGAGCCGCAGCCTCTTCTCCCGAGGAGCCGGCTCCTCGGCAGCGTTGTGTAGAACGTGTGCTCCTCGTCCTTCAGGGCGTCTCGTTAACATCGCTTTGGATTGGGCTCATCGAGGTGGGTTAAATGTGGTGGTGAAGTCACCTCTGCAGGAATGTGTCCGGCTCCGGGTGGGAGGGCTGCACGGGCACAAATACACACTGATTGTACCAGCTACACACACAACACACACACACACACGACACACAACTGAAGCACGGGGAGAAAAAGCAAACATTCCTCTGCTCCCGATGACCTCATGCTCCTTGGGTTCAGGTCGCGGTGGATTGTGTTCTGGTTCGAGCGCCGGACGCAGATGCCAGTTTGTTTGTGCACATGATTTCACCACCAACACTCCAACTGGACTTTTCTTCCCGAGAGGTCCGAGGGGTTTTTTGGCAAAGACGTGAAACAAAGTCGTCTCTGAGTCATCGCAGCTTTGAAGGTTGGAGATGTTTGGGATTCAGTTTTTTCAGTTGGGCTCTCCTCGAGGATTCTGAGGCTGATTTAATAACATTTTGGATTCTGAGAAATCAGAGGAGGAATCTGGTACCGATGTTCAGCTCAGATTATCTGGCAGAGTTCGGATTCATGTTTAAGATTTTTATAACCGGGATGATTATGTCAGTATTTCACAGCCGATGAACAAGACAGAGACCAGAGCATCGACAGTCTGAGGCTCACGTCAGCCCGAGCGTCTGTTGACAGATGTTATAACCAACTGGTTTCGCCCACGAGGTCACGCGAGCGACGCCGAGCTCAGCTTTGTTCCGTAGTCGTTGCTGCTCCGGATTTGTCTCCGCTGTTTAACCACGTCCTCGGGGCGCGGGTCTGCTTTTTTCAGGCATCCCACTGAAATGAAATGTTGCCATCTGAGGTTTCGATCCCCACGAAGTAACGGATCGAGCACAAACGCCAGCTCCACTGAGAAAATGCTGCCCGATGTGATTTTGTCTCGTAACAGTCCAGTCAACACTCACATTATCGTGTCAGCGTCTGTCTGGAGAAGACGCTCAGAGAGACACTGAGCCCCGGGGCCTGGAAACTCGACTGCAGCCGTAAAACTGCGACAGGACAGATGAGGGGAAACCTCGACGGCATCAATACTAATTCATTTCCAGCTTTTAGTTTGTCTTTATGACTTCGCCCCCGTGTCCGAGCGGAGGTCAATACCCTCGGCGGCGAGGAGAAGAAGAAGACGAGGGGAAGCAGGTCGATTCTAATTATAAAACAGGTGTCGTAAATGAATATTGCATGTGGAACGGCAGCGGCTGCGTTTGTTCTCGGCACAAAGTGACGAAGCCACAGGTTCGGTCTCTACCGGCTGCTCGCCGAGCGGCTGACCCGCAGATCTGCATCCATTCATTTAGGAAATATTAGAAGCAGCAGAGAAATCCAAAGATGTTTTTTTTCAGTATGTTTCTTCCTGTTTGAATGTTGTGAGATTGTTGCCTGCAAATATACTTCTAGACAAAAAAACTGAGGAGTCATTTCACCAGAAAACGTTTGAATATGTTTCTGGCTTCAGATTAAAGTGATAAAAAGGACGAACCAGCAGATTTACTACGTGTTTTTTAATAAATGTTAAAGTTCATTATGACTCAGTGTTACCCGTGGGGGGGGGGCTCGCTCTCTAAGTGCCCTTCTAGCTTTTATGTCTTAAACCTAAATGGAAAAGCTTTTTTATTTGAGTGAAAGAGAGAAACAACACTTCCTTCATTTGACTAAATTGTGTATTGGTGCAGAAACTAAATTGTTTTTTAACCTTGAAACCAATAAAGCACCTTTTGAATTAAGATCTGAGAGAGAGAGAGAGAGGGGGGGGGAGGGAGGAGAGAGAGAGAGAGACAGAGAGGGGCTATATTTGGAGGTGGCACTGCCTTGCACTGTATGGGTGTGTAATAAATCTGTTGTTCCATAATGGTGACTGGTGGGATGCATAGAGCTCTGTGTGTGTGTGTGTGTGTGTGTGTGTGTGTGTGTGTGTGTGTGTGTGTGTGTGTGTGTGTGTGTGTGTAAGGATGAATAGTGGCCTGTCTCGTCCTACAGTACTGCTGCTCCTTGCTAATTGGTCGCCCGGCCTAAGTGCTGCTGCTGCACTATTCTCCAGATAGATGGGATGGAGGGGGAGTCGGAGGGAGGGAGGGGGGGAGGAGGAGGAGGAACCGGGGGGAGGAGGAGGTGAAGGAGCAGCAGGAGGGAAGAGACGGAGGGAGAAATGATTGATGGATGAGATGGAGCTGGATCGAAGGATGCATGCATAAATAGGGAGGAGGAGGTCAGGGAGGGAAGGAGGGAGGAGAGGAGAAGGAGGGAGGAGGAGAGGAGAAGGAGGGAGGGAGGAGAGGAGAAGGAGGGAGGGAGGGAGAACGTGTGATGTGAGTGGAGGAATGTAAGGAAGAGACGAGGGCAACACAAGGTCACGTGTTCGAATGTGAATTAATTAAAAACCTGTATGAATCTGCGTCTTCACATTTGAATCCTCCCGCAGGAAGAGGCTTGTTTTCACCTCGTTCCCGGTTCTGTTGATATTTATTGCCCCCGGCCCCCCCCCCCCCGCTCGTTCCACGTCTATTTTTAGCCTCGTGTTGTGTTTCTCGTTTGTGTCTCCGTCCTGCATCCGCTCACGTCACATCCACTCTGCTGCTGGAGCCGCTGCGTTTCCCCCCCCAAGGGGAAAACCACATAAATCTGTGATTTTATGCCAATTTCGGGGATTTTTTCTTTTTTATTATCTTGACTTCATCTTTCAACAGCTCTAATCTGCAGGATCCAGCTTGAGACTCGGCCAACTTTCTGTTCTGAGCACTCGCAGCCAAGAGGAATCTGTGCGTTCAGAGCCAGAGGTGATGTCATCCTGGAGCGGAACCAGCGTCTGTTCAAGCACCTGAGAAGAAATATGACATTTTTCCTTTTCGACGGTTTCACATCTGGTTCGATTTGACGCTGCTGCTTTCGCTGCTCTTCCAAATTCCAACATCACGTTAATATGCGTATTGTTTATGCACCCTTCACCAGACTGCATCAACCTGATGTTGTTTTGAAAAAGGACCAAAAGGTCACATTTCAGGGGAAGCAACTTCTTCTCTCGCTTTTATTTTTAAATATTTCTCATGAACAATGAGATTAAATTTCCAAAATTCAGTGAACTCTGCCAGGTTTTGTTTGACAGCTGGTGTGTGTGTGTGTGTGTGTGTGTGTGTGTGTGTGTGTGTGTGTGTGTGTGTGTGTGTGTGTGTGTGTGTGTGTGTGTGTGGAGGGGGGAGGAGAGGGGAGGAAAGGAGGGCGACTAATGTCTTCCGAGGAGTGAAAGGAGAGGAATGAGACCAAGACACAGCAGTAACTCTCTACTCTGCTCATTAGACAGGCCCTGTTATTCCAAAACACACACACTCACACACACACACACACACACACACACACACACACACACACACACACACACACACACACACACAGACACACACACACACACACACACAGAGACACACACACACACACACACAGTGAGACACACACACACACAGAGACACACACACACACAGGCCCTTGCAGCAGGTGGGCCTTTTGATTTGTCACCCAGGAAGAACCGTGTCTCATTTGCATACAGATGCCCCCTTCAGCGCAGAGGAAGGATACACACACACACACACACACACACACACACACACACACACACCACACACACACACACACACAGTTCCTTCAGTCCTCCCCTCCAGACTGGGGCCCATACAACCCTCTCTTTCTTTCTCTTTTCCTTCTGACTTTCTTTCACTCGTCCTGCTTCCTCGACTCACTTTCTTCAGCTCTTCGTGTCTTTGCAGCGTTTTCTTGGGGAACAAACCCAGAAGATTAGAAACCAGGTCTGTGAGCAGATGTGTGTGTGAATATTATTGTGGATTTACATGCATTTCCTCACACATCTGCATGTGCGTTTGTGTGTATGTGCACATGTATCACAGGTTACGTCAGTGGTTTTATCATGTAGGAGTAAGTTTGCATGATTGTGTATAGGCGTGTGTGTGTGTGTGTGTGTGTGTGTGTGTGTGTCTGTGTGTGTGTCTTGGAGGCCTTTGCACCTTGCATCTGTTCGAGCTGGCAGAGATTTCAGGAGTCGTCGTGTGCCGGTGTCAAACAACAGCGGCTTGTTTGCCGAAGCCAACACTGAACTGATGCACACAGTCACAAACTGTTTAAAACACACACACACACACACACACACACACACACACACGCACACACACACACACTTTAAAGCTGAGGGAAAACACTGATGAAGTGAAACGAAGCTTTACAGGAAAACTATTCTCGGGTTATTTCCCAAAAATGCATCAGATTGAATCTCGTGTTTCTGTTTTGGCCAAAATCATCAGACGTCTCATTAAATTCAAAGAAAGAGAAACAGATCAGAACTAAATCTTGTAAAAACAATGTTGCACGTACAGGTTCATTTTACAGTTGTAGAAAAGTGAAATACTAAACTTTGAGAACGTTGAGGAAAGTTAAGGATCCATGTCTTTGCATTTACTGTATTTTTTTCTATTATTTTCATATTTTGTTTACATAACCAGTGGGGATCAAAACATAATCTAAACTGTAAAATAATAATCTAAACTGCAGCCGCAGCAGCTCTGTGTCCTGTCGCCGACAGAAACCGACGCAAGCCTTCCAGCACCAGTTCCAGACCGAAGCTCAGGAACGTGTTTCAGGGCGGCGCACTGCGTCCGACACGTCTGGAGCGGAGCAGCAGAAACGTCACGCTGTGATTGGCCCGAGGGGCCAGCGATTACATCAGAGACTCAACGGGCGCTGGGACAACACTGGGAAGTTGCTGGGAGTTTTAACTGGAGGTGGGATTGTTCAGTGTTGACTGCTGGTGCTTTTGTTTTCAGTGCCGGCTTCTTACAAGAGCTCCGGAGAAGAATATGTATCATAGGGAAAAGATGTGAATTGACATAAATATGTAAATATAGCGACCACAGCTGGAGGATGTGATGTTGACGTGTGTCAGGATCCGACTACGCTCGTGTAAATAAGATTATTCTATTAGCGACTCGTGTAAACGTCACAACAGGTCAACAGACACCTCGCTGCTGTATTTCCAAGTGATTCTCTTCTCAGTTTTGCTGCATGATTTTGCTCGAGTGTGGTAAAAAAAAAAAAAACTTTAAGCCTTTAATTTAATTTGACAACGTCCAAGCAAAGCACGAGTAATGATTTCATGGATGTTCTGGCGACTCTAAGCCGGTGGCCGAGGTCAGAGGGAGATTGTGGTCTGGGTTTTGAATGATGAAAAAAGGTTTTTTTACACAAACTGCCATCGTTCACTAAACCCGTGGAGAGACTGAGAGGCCTGAACACAACACGTGGAGCAGGAGGCTGCCGAGCCCAGAGTCACTGATCCTCCTCCACAGCTTCAAACCCAACACTGTGTCCTGCAAAAAACATATTTAGCAAAGTATCTGCGGGTTGTTTGCAGCAGACAGGGTTGTGTTTGCAGCACTTTCACACACGTGCATGCTGCTCTTGGATTTCATCTCTCAAACAAACAGTCTGGACACACAGCAGGACACACACACGGACAGACACACACACAGACAGACACACACAGCCTCCTCCTCCTCCTCCTCCCTCGTCCAGTCACATGTCACATCAGGGCAGAATTAAGACTTTAGACAAATACAATGTCACCTCTGATGCGGAAATTCTGACCCCCGACTGTGTGAGTGTGTGTGTGTGTAACATAAACCAAGCCACGGCCCCTCTGTCCCCTGAGGACTCACAAATACACAACACAAATTTAGGAGCATAAACACAAACAAACACACACACACACACACACACACAACATAGACACAATAAACATATTCCACAGTGTGAAACAGGCTCTGATTCTCAAGGTCAGTGAATAACGTCAAGCGGCAGGTCAGTGGTTCCAAACTCACTTAAACACCAACAGCAGTAAACAACTTCTCACTGCGTCTATACTTTTATTTGTGTGTGTGTGTGTGTGTGTGTGTGTGTGTGTGTGTGTGTGTGTGTGTGTGTGTGTGTGTGTGTGTGTGTGTGTGTGTGCGTGTGTCTGTTTGAACATTATGAAAAATTGATGGATGAAGACTGAGATAATGAAATGCTTCCTTAATGGGTCGAAACACTTTGCACTGATCCGTCTGTTCATCCCAACACATCCTTCATTTCCTGTCTGAGGACGAGTGGATGGAGACAGCTGTTCTGTTTACCTCTCCTCCATCCATCCTCCATCCATCCTCCATCCATCCTCCATCCATCCTTCATCCATCCATCATCCATCCATCATCTATCCATCCATCATCCATCCTTCATCCATCCTTCATCCATCATCCATCCATCATCCATCCTTCATTTCCTGTCTGAGGACGAGTGGATGGAGACAGCTGTTCTGTTTACCTCTCCTTCATCCATCCTTCATCCATCCTTCATCCATCCATCCATCCATCCTCCATCCATCCTTCATCCATCCTTCATCCATCCTTCATCCATCCATCCTTCATCCATCCTTCATCCATCCATCCTTCATCCATCCTTCATCCATCCATCCTCCATCCATCCTTCATCCATCCTTCATCCATCCATCATCCATCCATCATCCATCCATCATCCATCCTTCATCCATCCATCATCCATCCTTCATCCATCCTTCATCCATCCATCATCCATCCATCATCCATCCATCCTTCATCCATCCATCCTTCATCCATCCTTCATCCATCATCCATCCATCATCCTCCATCCATCCTCATCCATCCATCATCCATCCATCAGGGAAACTTCACCCTCTTCTAACTCATTCTGAATTCATCCTGTATTTATGCACATATTTGATATATAATGGTGAATTGTTCTAATATTTCTATACATGATTGGTCAAATGTGGATAAAGATCACAAAACAAATTAAAATAAGCCGCATAAATATGTTAGAATTATTTCACATGGTGGACGGTATCTTGTTTAATGTAAAAATAATATCTGTGCTTTGGTTTGATTCATGAAAATAACTTTGTTAATATAATGAAATGTAAATTAAAAGTGTTGCTGTATCAAAGTGTCTAAGGATGAAGTTTTCCTTTGTTTACATCCGCCTCATCATCATCATCACCATCATCATCATCAGCAGCAGCAGCAGCAGCAGCAGCAGCAGCAGCAGCAGCAGTGGAGGAGGAAGAGGAAGTGAAGTCTTACCCGGGTAGAAGTCTTTGGATTTGGACAGTTTGATGGTGGCTCCAGTCTCTTTCTGCAGCTGGACGATGGTCTGGCCTCCCTTCCCGATGATGGAACCCGCCGCATAGCTGGGAATCAAAACCTTCAGGAAGTACTCGCCTTCCTCTGCAGCAGGAAACAGGAAACAGGAAGTCAGAGAGAGAGAGCTACTGCAGCACAGGTTTCTGTTAACTTCAGATATAAGCTGGAGGAGAAACACGTTCAGTCCTTTGCCCTCATGCCTGCCCTTTGATTTTATTTATGACAATTTTCATCAAAGGCAAATAAATACGAGAACGAGCCAAAAGGAGCAGCGGCGTCATCTGGCTTGTGCACGGTGAAGTGGAGGCCGAGTGTTTGTCAGTAATCACCGTCTGACAGAACAGATGTGAGCTGGTGCTGCATCACCACACCAAAGCAGAAGAACGCCCCCCCCCCCGTCCTCGCTCGCCGCCGACCGTCCCAAACCCGCCCAATCACATCAAACAGTGACTGATATCCATGACAACTAATTATTTCCATAATCTGATGATTTCATGTCGGCGTTATCTCTCCGCCTTTCTCCGCACACGTCCATTTACGCCCCAGCCTCTAAACGCTCTCGCCAGATTGGTCTGATCTAATTTCGGCGTCGGGCCCGAGGAATCTGGTCCTCGTCGTCGCCGCGCCGCGAGGAGAGCGAGCCGAGGAACACGCTGCTCCTCCGTTCTGCTATTAGAGCCAATCAGAGTCAACCGACGCTCGTGGATGCGGCGCCGTGTCAATGCATAACACCACGTGCACACCCTCACACACACACACACACACACACGTGCACACCCTCACACACACACACACGTGCCCTAAATAACAGGTGCAGACAAGATCACATTTTGAGTATTTTAAAGCCTCAACAAATTAAACCAAAAGAATCTGCTTGGAAAAGACATCGAGTCAACGGAACCAAATTAGTTTTATTATGTTTCCTGTAATATATTTTATTATTTTATATTTAAGACGATTTATAACTCCACAGAACATCTATAATCTCTTTAGTTTTTCTGTGAAATTCATATAATTCTATAGAAATGACGTGAAAGAAAAGGCATTGTTCTGTCTCTGCTGCTGATTCTCCGCCTCCCTCCCTCGTATCATCCTTCGCGTTTGATAATCCAGGACATGTAACCTCAGGAGGCAGATTAAAATAGGATTATTATTACAGGGGCACAGTCTCTTCCAGAGGGGGGGGGGGGGGGGGCACCTTGAAACACCAGTGTTCTCTCCGTCTGCTACAGACGAACAACCCGCCGACACGGAGCCGTGAACGTGCACGTGAATTAAACTGATGAAATAACAGAATATCCTGCTGTGGACAGAACGAGTCAAACCAGACGGAAGATGAGTGATGCACAATTAGTTCAAATTAGTTTTATTGAATGACTTCAAATACCAAAAAAGCTATTTAAAGTCATTCACTCGCCCATAAAATCCCTTAACACTTGTGTTGCTTCATAACAGGAAGGTGTTTGTGACACGTCGCTATAAATACATTTGGAAAGTGAGCGTGTCTGTGCCCTCAGGTGTTTCCAGTTATTCTGCTCGGATCAGATGGTGCAAACATCGGGCGGAGAGATGCTCGTGGGTTTGTTCAGGTCCCCACGGGGGACGAGGGGAGTCTGGACTCAGCCACCGAGTCCTGAGACCACGTCTGAGGAGAGGAAACTCCTGAGTGGATTCAAAACGTCTGAGGAGGAGTCAGAAGCTTCTGAAGCTCGGTTTAAACACGAGGAGAATTGTACTTTGACCAACTTGTGCCTCAAGATGCACATTTCAGATTTAAGTTGTGCAGTAAACTTGATAAACCCACGTTGTTTGGCATTTGTTTGGTAACATTTGTAATTATATTGAACCCCAGACTTTGGCTGCCGAGCTACGTCCGTCTGTTTCTTGGCGTTTTTTCATATTATTAAGCAGCAACGCTCTGAAATATCAGAGTTTTCAGAGAAATCCAGGAAAATCCAGGATTCCCAGTTCTAATGAGGATGTTATATGTTTCATGTTGATATAAACATCATGTACAAGTCGAAACTGGTGATTGGTGGTAACCGAAGTTTAATGATCTGTAAAAACATCTGTAAAATAAACTTAGCATTCAAAATCAAAACAAGCTGCCAACCCGTTTTATTTGAAGCTACTCAACGAGACGCATCTTTGTCAAATTCTGAAAACCGATCCGAATTAAACTTCTCGTCTTCGTTCCTAATAAACTTTCGCCCCCGTGCGCCCGAGATGGTTCGGATTATTCGGTGGTGTTTGAGGAGTGTTTGGTTCTGGGTGGGCTCGGCTCTCATCTCCCGTGCTCAGCCAAGTCGAAGCACAGGAAACCCGACACCCCCCCCCCCCCCGGCCCTTCCTCGGGCTCAGCCAGTGATGAAATACAAACTGCAGGAGCTCCAGCGTGGACGAGGAGGAGAGACAAACCCGACCTGCCCTCAGTTTGACCACTTCTTTTATTTGTGGGATAAGATTCAACCTCTTCGGTTAAAAGCGTTAATCTGAATTCGCTGGTTTGCATCAGAGGGCAAAGTGTGAATCTGTGTTCAACTAAAGTCTGAAGGTCTGTCTCCTCCTCCGTCCTCTGAAGGTTTGTCTCCTCCTCTGTCCTCTGAAGGTCCAACTGTCCTTCTATCTGTTCATCCTTCTGTCTCCTACTCTGCTTGATCCGTCTCTTGGTCTTAGGACGATGGAGGGTGAAGGAAACTCATCTCCTCCACCAAGAAGGTTGTGTTGTCATTGTTCTTTTCTCTGTCTTTCAGCATCTTTGTGGAGAGAGGAACTTTATTCTATATTTTCTTTTTAAAGTGAGATAGGAACGATTATGAATGCAGTGAAATTGCAGAAACATGTACAAGGTCTCAAAGAGCAACCTGGTGATAACATGGTGGAGGTATGTGCTCTTCAAGCGTCCAGCCAGTGGAACCATCTAATCTGAACTTCCTTGTACTGGTTTCCTCCCTTTGGCTTCATTTCAGCTCGACATCAAAACTGGAGACAGTTTGATTTTGGCTGCGATTTCTTGTCAAACTTCAGCTCGTCACCGACCTTATTTGGTTTCTATGGTTTCACTCTATTTTAAAACGATTATTCTCACAAAAACTGTGAATCTATCTTTAATTTAGTGACACCAACCTCATCTCGAGAACCTCAGGGGAGCTGGATGTTGTTATCGTGGTAACTATTTGCTATTTGGTTTATTTATCAGTCGGTTACAAATAAAAACAACAATGTGACGTAATGTTTATCGAGTCCTCGCTCCCTCTCGCAGAAGCAGCTTGTTTGTGAGCTTCGAATCACATCTCGTGGTCGTGGTTCGAAAATGTTTGTCTCCTCCTCACTGCCTCTCTCTCCTCTCCCCTCCTTCCCTCCTCACTTCCTTTCCTCTCCCCTCCTTCCCTCCTCACTTCCTTTCCTCTCCCCTCCTTCCCTCTCTGTGCTGCAGTGACCCACTTTAAGTACGGCGCCTTGGACTGACCTGCTTTAGATGAGGCTAGCTAATTATATCCAGCACGTATTAATAAGGCAGGGGAATTGGTAAATACGACACACACACACACACACACACACAGACATATGCACACACACAAACACAAAAGCTGCACAAAACAGACTCACAAACACCTCCTCCACAAACAGACCATTTTCTCCGTCTCATAAACAAGCCTACACACCTTGGCAACGTGACTCATCGCGTACATGAGAGGATGTAATGAGTGACTCACGCTCGTACCTTGTGTCCGTTGCATGGTAACATGGGTTTATTATTTATATATATATCATGAGTTTAACCTCCACACTGTGGGAAACACTGCAGTCGTAGAATTAAGGTTCGAATCGAGGATTCTACAAATTAAGTTCAACTGCCCCGTCCAGAAGCAAACCTGAGATCAGAACAGCTCTTTCTTTATTTCACCTCGTTTTCCTGATCAGCTCTTTCTCATCAAGGACACGTTCTGTGCACGTGCTGCGCTGAATTATCCATAGCGTCAGTTTAACATATGACGAAGCCGTTAAAGTACAAACTCAATGCAGATGTTTAAGCTCGACAGGCCTGTGAGATTCCTCAGCCAGCGAGTCAACAGCTCGTCTGTGTCATTAAACAGAGCTGCAGAGCTGTTTCTCAACACGGCTTATGTAATGCACTGAATTACACGTTGGAAATAAAGCTTTTAGCAGCTTTCAAAACGGCCGTGACTCAATTTTCATAAATATGCACCAACTTTATATATATATATATATTTAAAAGCTTAGAAGCTGCGCTGCACTCGAGCCTCGTCCTCCCACACCGCTCCATCCTGAACGAGTCTGTTTACGCAGGAGTTTTATCAACATTCCTCAGTTTTATCAAATCTATCAGGTCGTTTTTTAAAAAAAGTCTTTCCACACACGAGGCAGGAAAGTTTGAGAAAGTAAAAAAAGCTTCTGATGTGTGACTTTAAAGATCCTCTGGAATCTCTGAGATACATTCGTGGCAACTCGACCCTCAACTCGGCCCGGTACTGAAGGATGGGTGTTTGGGCTTTTTAAAGCTTTGCCTTTAGGAACGTCTGCATGGACGAGAGATGAAAATGAGCCTGTAGAGGTTATTTTTATTATAATATAAACACACGAATCAAAACAAATCTAAATGAGGTTCTTAATATAGTTTATTAATATTTGTCAGTCTATAGATTCATGCTCATCCCTCGCAAATTATCACAGACGAGAAAATGGCAACAGTTCGTAAATCAAACAGAATAAACTGATATTGTGAAATATTAAAGTTGAATTATGGAGTAAAACCGTGTTATTAAATTCATTATTTGAGTTTTTTAGCGAACGCCAGGTCTCATTTGTCGGCCACAGTCACACATCCTAATTGTGTGTAATCGAAACGCCACCGTCCCCTCAGCGTGGCGTCCCTCCTCCGAGGGGCGCAGGTGATGCTCCCGCACGCCGATCTATCCCAGCATAATCAGCAGCCGCCGGGCGCCGCTAGCCTCGTCTGACCCGCCAGCGTCTGCGCTGACCTCGGAATCCGATAGAGGTCACGCATCGCTCGCCCATGCACGGCTCCCTCTCCCAGCTTAGCAAATTAAAAAAGCGCGATGGTGAAAAACCTCTGCACCGTGGGCGTTCGAGCGAAGACGTCTCGGGGAGGCTTGAAATAATTTATTCTTCGGAGAGAAAGACGGCGAGAAAAACTTAAATAAAAAGCAGAGTTTTTAAAAAGCGTTCGGACGCAAAAGTCATCGCTTCACTGATGAACTACAAACATTAAGATGATGGAACATCCAGAGGTCGACTCAGACTCAGACTCAGACTCAGACTCAGACTCAGACGGACTCAGACTCAGACTCAGACTCAGACTCTCACACTGCTCAAATAAAACTCAGGTTCGAGGACGAGTGTTGGGAGAAGCTGACGTCTCAGCGAGATCGGACTCATTGTTCTCTGCTACTATTTTCTGCACTTGTTGATACGAAGCATCATCACAGATCCAGAGTCTCATCCCCCCCCCCCCCCCCCCCATCCCCCCCCCCCCCCCAGTGCTGCGCCTCTTTCATGCTGACAACTTAATGAGCATGTAAACCTTCAGTCCAAATAGGAACAAGAAAAACACCATAATTATAGACGAGGTGATTGTTGCGGATTAGTTCTCACTGAACGGGGGGGGGGGGGATTTTCTGGGGTTTATTTAAGATACAGCAGCAATAACGTCATAAAGAGAAACTCCAGCCGGTGCTCCAGCTACGAATATGTTCTTTGTTTGACGTTAAAACTTTGTTTAAAATACTTCTGTTGAAGAAACGTCTTCTTTTTTTATACCTTTCTGAGAAAGTCTAGTTTATGTATTTGGCACATTTCTGTGCGTCAAGATGACAAGAAATATAAAAAACTACTTTTAGAAGGTTAATTTCAGACTGTGAAGCATCTTGTTGAGTTATGCTTTAGTAAAAGTTTTACAAGTAATGAAATACTTTATCTTTTGGCTCATTAGCTTCACATTATCATAAGAATCAGGACGTTGACACTTCATCCTCGAAATCTCTGAATTTCCTTTTTCTCCAAATTGGAAAACTACGGTTTCTGAACGACATCAAATATATATTTTGTCCCCTCTTCACTGAACGTTGTTGATAATTAAAAAAACACATCATACTTGATATGATGTTACATTTCAGGGTCAAACGAACTCAACTTTCAGACCCACATTCCTCACGACCTCCAAAATGGCCGCCAGAGGTAACAGCACGGTGTCACAGACGACCTTCACCTGGTTTATAACAACATGTGGGTCCGTGTGCTCTGGTTCCTCCACCACGCTCGTCCACAGCCTCACGAGAGCCGGTTACTTCTCTCACTCGCAGCTGCAAGACGCTAAACGCCACTTTAATGTCATGTTTATTTTATTCCAGTTTATTTACGTGTGTGTTTTTTTGTGCAAAGTGCTTCGCTGAATACTTTTGGGGCGTCTTAGTTTTCTCAGCTGATGGGAAGTGGCAGGTTTCCAGGAGTCTTATCAAGCCCCAACACAACACGGCGCTCCCACAACACAAACCACAAACACACTGAGACTCCAAAATACAGAGGAAATTCTGGGATCGAGACTAAAAAGGGGGGGATTACGAGTTCAAAACCCCGGCTACTACAGTGTAGAGCAGGTAATGGAGCGTGCACGTGTGTGTGTGTGTGTGTGTGTGTGTGTGTGTGTGTGTGTGTGTGTGTGTGTGTGTGTGTGTACAGTAAGTACAGGGTTCCCTATTGGCTGCTGTGATGAGTGTCTTTGTTTTCACTCCTCTAAGAAACACACTGGCCTGTAAATCCCCGCAGCTCCAACGCACAGGAAGTTCACACGTTTCCGTTTGAATGTCAGAAGGATTTTCTGTGCATCTGTTTTGACAATGGGTGTGGTGTGTGTGTCTGTGTGTGTGTGTGTGTACGTGTTACATCATTGTGAGGACAGACATTTTGGCTGCTCCTCAGTTTTTCTAAGGGCTGTTGGAGGATTTAGTTTTAGGGTTAAAGTTACAGCCACTAACACCCGCTAACATCTGGCTCTTGTCTGCAGTGGGAATGGACACAATCGGGGGTTTTTAATCGGATCCGATCAGGCGGGGATGGAAACGTGACACCCGGCTGAAGGTGCTAATTTGGCAAGACGGCGAGGTGAGAGGGCGCCGCGGTTGTCGCCGAGTTCATGACGTGGAACGTGACGCAGCGGGAGAAGAAAACAGCTTCTCCTGGCGACGGGAGAGGAAGTATAAACCTTTTTTAGACGAGTTTTATAGTGTTAACAAAAAAAAACGCTAAATGTACAATAGTGCGAGTGTGTGTGTTGTAATAAAAACGTGGCCAACCCACCACTCCCATAACGTTTGAGAGCTGGCAAGGTCAGAGAGTGTACAGTGTGTGTAGTGTGTGTGTGTGTGTGTGTGTGTTGTGTGGTGTGTGTGTGTGTATGTTCAATCTTCATAAAACTGTGTGTGTACATCCCCAAGCCTCTGTGGGTCAAAGGGGGCGGGGCCATTGTTGTCGTTGGAGACATAGAGGTCGCTCACAATAAATAATATAACGTCCTCCGAAACAGAACTGGACGAGTAAACAGTCCAATCTGTTGCTAAGGCCCCTGCGGACCCGCCAGGCCCAGAATAGGCTCTTCATGCTGGGGGATTGGAGGCTCAAATCCTGAGATCTGGTGTCCCCGGGCCGGCAAGGGTTGAGGGGTTGGGGCGGGGGGGGGGGGGGGCTGAAGATCACGAATCCCTTCTCATGTTCTGTTACTTTGACTTCACATGCGTGACTCTTAAACACGCCTAGTTTTAGTTTATCATACTATCAAGGGATCATGGTCCGACTCCAACAACTCCTCACAGTCTGTGAGGTTCGCTGTCAAATGGCTGATGAACTGGATGTGAACCGTTGATTAATAATGGAAATAAAGATTAATTTGGAGTTTTACAGTCCAACAATAGTCTAAATGTTCGAATCAGGGCTCGTGTCCGCTCTATTCTTAAACCTACATATCTACGAGAGAGCCCATGGAAAATCGATGGGATAATGAGAGACACAAAATACAGGGATTCATTCTAAAAATATCACGGCCTGATTGTATAATTAAATGTGTGTGTGTGTGTGTGTGTGTGTGTGTGTGTGTGTGTGTGTGTGTGTGTGTGTGTGTGTGTGTGTGTGTGTGTGTTTGTGTTCGGGCTCTTGTGCAACTCTTCGTCGAAACATCCTCCGTCGCACCCGACGAGATGAGAAGTCTGAATTGTAGCGCCGTGAAGCTTTGGCGGATGAAAGGGGGTCGGGCTGCTCTGGTATGGAGCTCTGGGACCTTGGAAAATATTCATCTCCCCTAAGCAGGGAGAGTTAAGGGGGGGGGGGGCAGGCTTTGTCTAACACACCCCCCCCCTCAGTCCTCTGCTCTTTTGTTGAGGGGTTACACACACACACACACACACACACACACACACACACACACACACACACACACGTGTAAAGCTCTCCAGCAGTGGGGCTCTGACCAGCTGTCTTTAGACTGAAAGATGGCCGTCGTCACTCATAACCACGGAGATCTGGCGGAGGATGGCGAGCGGGAGGAGAAGCTCGCTCGCTCGCTCTCTCCCTCGCCGCTGCTCGCCTCGTCTCCCTGCGTGTGAATGTTTCACTTTTCCCATGTCACCCATTCAATTTAGATCTGACATTTCAGGAGATGACTGTCAGCGTGCAGAGGCGGCTCTGATTTCTCCATCACTGGATTTAGACGCCGCACGCCGCGGCCGCAAAGCCCTTAAAATTCCTCCGACCGTAATCGAGGATATTTGGTGAAGAATTATGTGATTAAATGATAAATCTACATTTTGAAAAGTCGTTTTTCATGTTAATGTTTGAGTCAGTGTCACTAAAAATCACAATTTGTCACTTAATGGAATCAAATCAGCATCTAAGGCGCCGTTTTGTTTTTATTGCCAGAAATAATTTTGCGTTGCATTGTTTTTATATTTGGTAATTTAAGACGTTTCAATTCAAAAATGACGATCACGTCTTTGTTCATAATAATAATAAGTGGCTCCTTTTATCTGGAAGCAAGTTGCAGCAGCGGACCGAATGAATTATGGAGCACGATCGCTAAAAAAGAAAAAAATATGTAAAAAGAAATGAAGTCCTGGGCGCCAACCGACGAAGAAATGTCCCGATCTGTTCATCGTAAACAAAACCTAACGGAGGAAATCTGTGAGAACGACAACACAGGCGTTCGCTTTGAATAGAGGTTCAGGGAGAGCCAATCAGATGCCTGCATGCGGACACGATCCCCATCATCAGGCTGTGTGCGTGGAAATCGGAGCGGACACGGCGGCTAAGCTAACAAAGATAACTGAAGCCGCCGCCTCCTTTCTCTCCCTTCTGTGTGTGTGTGTGTGTGTGTGTCTGTGTGTGTGTGTGTGTGTGTGTGTGTGTGTGTGTGTGTGTGTGTGTGTGTGTGTGTGTGTGAAAACCGGTGTGTATTGTTCACGGACCAAGGCTATTTCAGAGGAGGGGGCCCAGGCGTCCTCGCTGCATCGGCCCTTTCATCGCTCTCTCATCCATATTCATCGCCACCCTGCTCTCTTCACCTATCAGTGACCAGCTAGCTGTGACTGGCGTCCCGCTCCGCCAATCGCACGCTTCCCTTTGTGGGAACATTCCCACCTCTCGGCGCCTTCACCCCACCCAGTACAATGGCTTCTTTTTTTGCTTTGACGCAGTGGCTTTTTAAAAAAAAAAAAAGAAAAAAGATAGAGATACAGGAGAGGGTGGAGGAGGAGAGCGCGAGTCGCAGCTACCGTTGGCCGAGTCCCAACGACGGCGGCTGCGAGTCGATCGGCAGCCTCGGAAACGGTTGCCGAGCCAGCGTCGTCAATGGCGGGCTGAAAAAAGCCGAAGGGGGGGGTGGGCGGAGGAGGAGATGATGGGAGGACGAGGGTGCAGGAGGACAGGAAGAGAAGGAGGGTGAAGTCGCGAGGGTCTGAAGTAGAGCATGATTAGTATGGACGAGGAGGAGAGGAAGAGGAGAGGAAGAGGATGGAAGAGGGAGAGAGGAGAGGGAGCAGCCGAGAGAAGCTCAGGCTCGCGAGTGTAGTAAACAGGCGTGTCGCAGAGGGAACGCAGTGTTCTGCAAGAGGCTAAAGGACGAGTGTGCGCCGCGGAAATGTCACGCCATTCTTTTTCACAAAAACAAGCTCAACGCCAAAGACTCGATGTGTGAACAATACAAATCTACATTTAGGGAGAAACCATCCCACAAACTGAATATTTCATTAAAAAAAATAAAAAAAACGTATTTTCTGTATTCACACCGATCAGTTTTGTCGTCTCGTATTTGTGTTCGGAGCTGAACGAGGTGAATCTTCCTCTTCGGGCCGACTGTCGATCACTGTGAGGACGACAGCTCGCATTTGTATGGACGTCCCAAAAAAAGCAGGTCCACACTAGATCAATAGCATCAAAGGGCCGGTCTCACAGTGAGCGAGCATGTGTGTGTGTGTGTGTGTGTGTCTCTGTGTTTGTGTGTGTGTGTGTTGGGTTTGTTTGTGCATGTGCCTCCATCTGCGGCACAGTACATCACCGACACACACCTTCATCTTCCTCATTAAACTCCACCTCGGCTTTTTGCAACTTCGACACTCAGAGAGAAAACACGAAGATAACTACGTAACACACACACACACACACACACACACACACACACACACACACACACACACACACACACACACAACTGCTATAGTCCCCTAATGTCGCTTGGCAAGGGCATTTCAAGGCCCCCCCTCCCCCTTCCCAACACCGACTTGCCAGTCAATCCATTTACTAAATTAATGTATTATATCTTACAGACAGGGAGGGAGGGGAGGAGAGCAGAGGAGACGAGGAGGGAGGAGGAAGGAGGAGAGGAGAGAAGATGAAGAAGGAGAGGAGGAGGAGGACAGGAGAGAGAGGAGAGAGAGGAGGAGAGAGGAGGAAGGAGAGGAGAAGAGGAGGAGAGAAGAGAGAGAGAGGAGAGAGAGATGAGGAGAGAAAGAAGAGAGAGGAGAGAAGAGGAGGAGAGAGAAGAGAAGAGAGGGAGAAGAGAAGAGAAGAAGGAGAGAAGAAAGAGAGGAAGAAGAGAAGAAGAAGAAGAGAGACGAGGAGGAGGAGAGAGAGAGGAGAGAAGGAGAGACGAGGAGAAATGAGGAGAGAGGAGAGAGGAGAGGAAGAAAGAGAGGAAGAAGAAGATGAAGAAGGAGAGGAGAGACGAGGAGAGACGAGGTCTACACTCAGTGATGAAAGGACTGAGAGGTCTGAATGTCGAGATCAGCAAACTTTTCCCTGTCTGTTAAACCTGGAGGCGTTCCTGCCCACATGTTCACTTTCTGACCACCTACATGAAAATCAAAACTACAAAATAAACCTCCAGTGTATTTGCTCCGAGCTTACATAAGACTTCTTAATGGTTATACAAGCAGCTTCTAGCCTGAAAGCTGCGGTTTGTTATGAATCCACTGGATCTCAGTCATTTCTGTTGGAATCAGAGGCTGCATGGCAGATATCAGAGGATATCAACGGAGATTATTACCACTCATTGTTACGATGTATTGTTAGGCGGCCTCTAGTGGCAGCAGTTATTATGACGGGAGCAACAGAAGAAGCAGGTGACGTAGTATAAAGGAAGCTCTAACGTTAAAGATGTAGGCTTCCAATCTTAAGCCGAACCATGAGCTTTTCTCTAAACCTAACCACGAACATTTTGTGTTTTACACCACAAACAAACTGGTTTCATACTACCGCCAGTTCACATTGTTTTATATTAACATTTATGAATTGTTATAAACTCTCGGGAAGCAAGACGAGACGACATTATGCAGACGACTCAGTGATTTATGTTTATGTGTGTTTTAAAATCCTGGCTCCAGTGACCTTTACTTTTTTTTTAAAAACACATGTATTTCGTGTATAAAACAATAACAGTGTTTAAATGTTCTGAATATTTTAAGCTTTAAATGTTGATGTATCTCTACCCTAAAGTCACTGGGGTTTAATTTACTAATTCATCCTTCATCGTATCTCCAGCTCGTGTTTAATAGACTCATAAATATCCTCATATCGTGAATCTTTTACTAGATAATGTAAAAGCATGAACTCAAAACCAAAACTTTGCGCTGTTCAGATTTTTCTCACGTTGATTCTTCACGGTGTTCCACATGCTCGAAAACCCTGAACCCTGATTGGCCGACAGCAGCAGATCCTTGAATTATGAAAGATTGGAACTGGTCCAGTCAATCAGGATCAAGTCTGGCTTTTGAAAAATGATCTAAGTTTAAACATCTGAACTAACTAACTACTCAAATATTAACAATGAGCTCATCAAGGGCCTCTGATCATATATGTACACGATTAGAAAGGGAAATCTGAATTCCTTTAATGCCGCGGAGAACCCCCCGCTGGGCTGGGGTGAGGGGCCCGGGGGGGGGTGCAGAGATAAGAATGGGTTTGGGTCGGCGGATTACAGGGGGGGGTACGGGGGGTGGTGGTGGGGGGGGGGGTCTGTGAACAACAGCCACTGCAGCTACTCATTGATCTTTTTGTCTTTAAGACCTTCGGCTGTTTACTAGATGTGGTCGTGATTTATGACCTGCAGGGGTTACAGCGGTCCCGCGTCGCTCAGCGTCCGACAGCTGACCAGCGCTAACACACACACACCACACACAAACACACACACACACACACACACACACACACACACACACACCAGCCAGATACTCGTTGGAAAAATCCCAGTCCCATCTTTTCTCGTCGTCCTTTGAATTAAACATCTCCTCTCACTTCTCATTCACGCAGCAGATCTGATCGACGTGAATGGAAAACAATTGGCCCGCGCGATATTCCTTACATCTGGATTTATTTCTGAGCTGCAGCTGTTCACATCGCAAAACTATTTTCGGACTGAAAAGCAGTTTTTTCTTTCTTGGTTCAATCTGTGAAAAAGTGTTAACATGTTAACGAGTCGTGTGACTCTCGCTCCGCAGCAGCTGCTCGGCGCACACACTGCAGCCAGCACATACATCACAATGAACATTTCAACAATACACCAGCAGTCGTGAACCCCCCAGGGCTTTGATGATTATGGCAAGCATGAGGTCAAAGGTCATCAGGACTCCTCTGTGCAGTAATGTTTGGTACCATGACAAAAGAAATTGATTTGTATAAAAAAAAGCATGAGTATGGATGTCATGGAGCTGAACACGTACAATATATACACAATATCAGCATGCAATAGTCATGAGTAGAGTATGAGGGTGTTACATGTTACTTTAAATTCCTATTTAGACTGTCAGACCCTGATTTTTGGTTTTAGATTCGGCTGTGCAGAAATGTGTCCTTGAGGAAGACAACGTGTGCGTATGTGTGTTACAGTAAAGATTAAAAAAAAAAAACAGCAAGAAGATCAAAATCGAAGTCTCTCTTACCATGAGTCTCAGTTTCTTGGTGAGGGAATACAATGCCTTCAGTTTCAAATAGGGGCTGCAGGAAGGCCACTACAGAGAGAGGAAGCACAGGGGTGGGGAGTGTGTGGCGTAAACTAATCACACAGAGACACAACCAGTATCATGATCTCTCAGCAGCAGTTTGACTTCTAGTCTAGTTAAAGGATGTACAGCCTTCATCTATAAACTGTCTCTGCGTCTTATTGGTTCAATAAAAAGACTGATTTAGGCTGAAAACTGATTAATTCAAGTTGTAAAACCAAACATTATTATAAAAAACAGAAGTCAGTGCAAAGATTTTAACCAAAAAACCTGCGACCAAGCTCTGATTCCTCTGTTGTTTTGCTAAAGGGGCAGTAGGGAGTGTGTGTGTGTGTGTGGTGTGTGTGTGTGTGTGTGTGTGTGTGTGTGTGTGTGTGTGTGTGTGCGTGTGTGTTCGTGAGAGCAACTTTTAAACCATCATCAGCCTGATGCTGCTGGCTGAGGGACTGTTGACCCGGTGGCAGTGCGGCCATCCTCTGTCTGAGTAAAAGCCTGCTCGACCACGCTCCTCCTCCTCCTCCTCCTCCTCCTCCTCCCAACCTTTTCATTTGTCTAAATGGACGAGCGGCCTGACGGCTACGCAGGCAGGGGGGCCATGTTTTTATTTTTTTTGTACATACAGTGGTGAGCAGGAGCCCTTGGTGCTCCGAGCGCTGCTGGATGTGGTTTAACTACACTGGCAAACCTGTCTCCATCTATTTATTACACTGGACTCGTCTGTCGTGTTTCCTGTTGGGGGGGCTGAGGAGACTGTTGGACGTGACTGTCCCTTTCTTTACTGTCACTGCTGAGAAGTGCTCGCCACCAAAAACTGATATTTACATAAAGATAAAAACAAATCGATCCTCAATGGTCACACGAAACGTTTCTGTTTTACAGCTTTGAGACGGAAATGTGTTCATATCCGATCCAGTCCTGCTCCTCGCGTCAGCCCTGCACTGAAATCAGGTTTTATTCACATATTTAATCCATAAACTGGACTATTATTATTCTTTGAAAATTAAATCAGAATTTGACCTAAATATCACCAATAATTGCTCTTTTAACTTTTAGCTAAAACAAAATGCATTTTGTGGAATTGTGTCAGTGAAAAGTTTCCAAACTCTCTTTAAGGACTAAAAACTGTTTTTAAGAGACTTTTAGTCCTTTACAGATTAAAATAATGAACTCAAATATGAATATTTAAAAATAAAAACAGTCAAATTAAACCAATTTCAGCAAGTGACTTCAAATTAGACAATATTACCGATACGAGTATTTTTAGCAGGTAAACTAACATCTATTTTATTTTAATTTTAATATTGGGGTTCCCTCTCTTCCACATATTTAAGAATCCAGATTTAACCGTCTGCACGAACAGGTTGGATTATTGACCTTATTCTAAATACTAAAGCATTTTAAACATTAGGATATAAAAATATCCACAGAATGCACGTGCGTGTGACACATGCACAGGTGTGTTGTATGTCCAAATGTCCATGATGGGGGTGCATGGCCAGGATAGGCTCCTGATGGGTGATGGGAATGCTTGGCGCATGACAGCATGTAAACAAAAACCAAATATGGTGATTGCCATGGAGACATATTCATATTTCATCCGTAACCGGAGGATAATGAAGAAGAAACAGGATGGGACAATTTAGAGGAATAGGAATAATCGTCGTTCTCTCGTATCTGCAAAGCATAAATACACAAGGCAGTGACATTTACTGCAATAGTAACACAACAGAGGCACTGTCGCATTAATGTGAGCGGCTCCAGATCCCCCCCCATCCCCCCCCCCCCCCCCCCTTGTTCTCTCCGGCTCGCCACGGGCCTGCTGGTAATACGCGTCCGCTTGTTTATCCGCCCGTGTCGGCTAATTGTACACAAAGCGGCGATGGTGGCTGATGTGTGAGATTATCACAAGGTCATCCGTCGGCGGGATGCGAGCCTATGATCACGCACCAGCCCGATCGGCCGTCTCTACTTGTTTACATCCCCCCGGCGGCTCCAGCATGGCCGCGGCGGCTGCGCGTAAAAATCAACTTAAAAGACGCAATTTGGAGTAAATCAAAAAAAAGGGAACACGTCCCGTTATGCTGCCGGGAAGCGGCAGGATGTGCGCGACGGGAACCGGCGCTTCCCTCCAAATCCCCCCCCCCCCCCCCTCATTGTTTCCCGAGGCCTGTGTTTATCTCAACGCGCGATGTAAAAAAAAATATCTCACATTACATATCACAAAAAAGAAATATCGCGCAACCCGTGTTTCTCCCGTTATTCGGATGCAGATCCGTGCGCGTGTGGCGGAAAGGGGCCACCGCGTCAGATCAACCTGCCTCCGGAGCAACATTCACCCTCAACCCCCCGAACATCAGCTCCCCGCATCCCCATCGCTGCAGCTCTTACCTCCCGTGTTCGTGCGCTTGGTGCTGCTGGCCTCCGTGGGGGTCTCCAGGGGTCTCTTGCGCGAGTCCGGCGGGTCAGACTCCATGTGTGGCTGCTGATTGTGATGGAGAGGATTTGAGAAAATCCCGTTTTGCTGTACTGCTCCGCCGGCCATCATTTTCGAGCTTTCTCTTGGATGCTTGGGCTGCGTGTGCGTGTAAATCCCCCCTTTCCCGTGGCGGTCTTGTTTTGTGTTCTTTACGCAGCGTCGCCCGGAGTCCTTGTCCTTGGAGGAGGCGAACGCGATTTAGGGGAATTGGAAGAAAAACGAAATACGCCTGTTTCCTGACGGAGGAGGTTAGCTGCGCGTCTCTCCGCGGTGCGCCGTGCGTGCAGAGATGCTGCGCAGGGACAGAAAAGCGGCGGATGATCGACTCAAAGTGGGAGGAAAAGAAAAATCCCAACCCCGTGCAGCTGGAGAATCTTCCGGGGCAAATACAAAACGTGCAAAAGAAGCGTCAGTCTTCCATCAAGCTTCGGATATGCGTGGTTAGGATATGCGTGTCATTCCGCTGCAGCCGGGGAAAAGAGCGTACTCATGTCAGGCGGCGGAGGATGGTGGCGCTCCTCTGCAACAGCAGCGAAACGGAACAATAAATAAAACAAAACTCAACCACAAAGAGACGATGAGGTGGAGGCGGAGGAGGCGGAGGAGTGGTGTTGGGGGGGGGGGGGAGGAGACGAAGGAAGACGGGAAAAGGTCGATGGAGGAATCAGAGGAGCCTCGACACACACACACACACCAAAAAAAAAAAGGGAAAGGTATCCGATGCGTAATTTGGCACGCTTGGTAATTCTTGGGTCTTGTCCGGCGTGCGGTCGTGGAGACACCCGTGGGGGTGGCGGGGGGGGGCTGGGCGCGGAGGGTCCGGACAGACACGCAGAGAAAGACTCGGGTTTATCCTGCTCGTCCTCTCGGTGAAGATGCTGCAGAGGCTTCTCGGTCAGAGCATCACTTCTCTCACTGGCTGCTGGAGGGAGCGGCTGACGTCACAGGGCCGCACGGTGCCTTCACGGGACGCGCGTAACACTCGGGTTTCCCACGTGTTCGGGTTGGGAGAAAAAAGTGCGACTCCGAGAAGCCCCGCGCGTGCGTTACGGCGCAAATAAGACCCCGGAACAACACACCCGGGGCGATGTGCACGAGACGCGATATATTATTGATAATAACCTCAAATAAATGTCACATTATTGTTTTTTTATCTTAACAAAAATCCCAATTATGAGCTTCACCTTCAACGCGAAGCCTTTTTATTGACATATTGCTAATATTATTTATATAGCGGTTCTCAAAACATATTTAAGTGCTTCACAAAAGACACACAAATAATAAGATTACATAAAGATTTACTGGAAGAATAGAAAATCCAGAGTTTGAGAGTTACCGACCATTACAATGATAAAAACTAGAATTGGGTAAAATCAGGGAATTCAATTCACTTAATGTTTTAAGATTTGATTCATAGGTTTCTTTACAGTCGCCCCCCCCCCCCCCCCCCAGCCAAGAAGAGAGAGAGACCAAGACAATCACAATAAACAGAAATGCAAATGAAAAGGTTGTGGAAAATGCAGAACACAATATAATATAGAAGCCCAATTAGAATATGTAAATATACAAGTAAAGCATATGAAGCAAACAGCAAGTTAAAGCTAAACACAAGTTCTCGTCATCAAGTGAAAGTCGAGCTGAGCAATAAAACAATATCAATAGATTATCGCAATCTTCATCTGCAGCGATAATGAAACTTCAATATATTTATTGGATATAAAAACATGTTGTAAGCACAGCGACACAGTGTAACACGTAATTTGCTCGACCCGGAGATTTGTCAAATGTTTTGCTGCAAAAATCTGTCTTAAAATATGATACCATAAAATATGAATTAAACAATATAGGTGTTCGACGTATCACCAAAGTGAAAGCTAAATAAATCTAGCATGGCGTTGAGTGAAGAGGATTCGTCTGCCAAGGCCCAACAGTCCATCCAATTTAACCAACTTGTAAATAACGCACGTATCAGTTCCCTAAATGTTATTCTTCTAATCTGTTATTCTTCCCATCAAGTTATTCCCTGGGGAACCGGTGAAAAACACCATTTTGCAAAAACAAAATTCCTGCACCGACAACAAAAATGTCCGAGTTCTTCCCCCAAACAAATCACATCCTTCCACCAAGTTCCGTGGAATCTCGCTGACAAACTCACAAACACAGAGAGACGTGACAACACAACCTCTCTGGAGACACATGGACACAACATGATTCATAACGTGAGATGAATCCCGGCTTCCTGCTCAGCCTGTAGGGGGCACTCGCACGAGCACCAGCCGAAGTTTTCTCGTTTCCCACGACCCGTGAAGGCGTCGTGAGAGAGAAAGCCAGAGAACCAGAGGGAGAGAGAGAGAGAGAGAGAGAGAGATGGGGGGGTGGGGGGAAGAGAGAGAGAGAGGCTATTGGCCGAAGACGTAACCAGCAGCACTCGGTACCGCTCGCCGGTGGAGTCACATGACGGAGGAGCGGGGCTGCGGGACTTTGCTCCGGTTCCGTCGTCGCGGCGAACGCAATTAGGTCTGAAGGTGGAAGCTGAAGGTCCCGCTGCGGCCGCGTGGAGGTCTGGACCCGGCGTGTGTCTGCGGACCCGAGGGCCCGGAACCCACCTGGAGCTCACCTGCACTTCCCCCCCCCCCCCCCCCCCCCCACACACACACACACACACACACACACCAGCCAGCTGCTGACAGCGCGAGGAGGAGGAGGATCCGCCTTTTCTCGTTAAAGACATTTTTTTTTAACATTTCCAATTAAACACTTTACTTGTGGGTGTGTGTCTCCGAAAGGTTCGGATCCCACAGATTTTTGGTTTTGTTTCCAAAGCACGTGACAGACCGCGATGACCCCGAGGCTGCACTCCCCCCCCCCCCCCCCCCCCCCCCAGACACACACACCCCCCCACACCTGCACACCTGCACTAACAACACCGCACGTTTAGATGATGAGCACGATGTCACTATAAACACTGACACTACAACGGAGGATGCGTGAAAGAAGCTGAGCGCGCGTCCTGCCTCACCTGCCCCCCCCACGCCCCCCCGCCCCCCCAGCTGCTGCGTGACCCACCTGTGTGTGCTGCGCCTGACATCTCTGCGTCGCTGTGCCTGGATGTGAAGAGGGATCCTCCACCACTGTGCTGTCTGAGAGAGCTGTACCCGCCTCAGCTTTCCCTCTCCCTCTCTCTCTCTCACACACACACATACACTCACACATTTGCCATATTCTCACACACACTCCGAGACACACACACACACACACACACACACACAAATACCTTCTACTCCCTCTCTCCTCCTCTGTCCAGTGGCGTACAGATGCAGTGCGCCCTCGGTGCCTCTTGTAGATTGTAGTCAAGGTGACATTGTGCAGCCTGTGTACGCACGCACACGCACACGCACACGCACGCACAAACACACACACACACACACACACAGAGAGAGAGAGAGAGAGAGAGAGCAGCTACCTCACACTATTTCACATCGCCTTGAGAAACGCACCGGTGAGCCAGGCTCCGGCTCTGGAAATACGTGGCACATCCGAGGCAGATGGATTGGGAGCTGCGGTGTGAAGCGGACTCTGCAGCAGCAGCGGAGGGGTGGAAGGGTGGATGGGTGGAAGGGTGGAAGGGTGGAAGGGTGGATGGGTGGATGGGTGGAAGGGTGGAAGGGTGGATGGGTGGAAGGGTGGAAGGGTGGATGGGTGGAAGGGTGGAAGGGTGGATGGGTGGATGGGTGGATGGGTAGAAGGGTGGATGGGTGGGGGAAGGGTGGAAGGGTGGATGGGTGGAAGGGTGGAAGGGTGGAAGGGTGGATGGGTGGATGGGTGGAAGGGTGGAAGGGTGGATGGGTGGATGGGTGGATGGGTGGAAGGCCTGCACGCCACCTCTGCACGAGCTGCAGGGAGGAGAGGGGAGAGCACAGCAGCACGGATGCTGATGGATGCACGTGCCTTTTTTGTACGTCTGGAGCAGGAACACAGAACTCGTGTGGAGGAAGAAGTGTGCGGGGTCTGGAGCAGCCCGAGCGGCCACACTGCAGCAGCAGCAGCATATGGAAAAAGTGAAGTCGCCCCATAAGCAGTAAAACACACAGGCTAGCAGCATTCTTTGGCTTTTATTAGCCTGGGCCTATGAGCAGATGTTAGTGAAATGGTTTTGGTTCCTCGAACTCCTGTTCGGCTTTGGACGCTGACCCCAAACTCGTGCAGCAGCTTGCAGTCGCCTCAAGTTCTTCTGGATCCGAACGAGACGAGCACTGGTCACAGCTACAGCTCAGTTTTTCCCCCCACTGTGTAATAAGTGCAACAGTGGATGTTATTCAGAGCTGCACGTCGGGTCAGAGGGAGATTTTTTTCCAGTGTTTGGATTTGTTCATTTTTCTTCACAGTGATTGTGGAATCCTCAGTTTCTGGGATGAGAAATGTTTGACACACAGAACAAAGGAAGAAGAGCTTCAGCTTCAGAGCCTCAAAGCTCAGGGGATAAAAGGAGGTTGTTAGATTTGAGCTGGTGCATAAAAACACGAGCAGGGAGATAAGTGTCCATCCTGTCTGGATCCTGTCAGACTCGGATGATGGAGTGAAGGGTGTTGGGGGGGGGGGGCTGCTCACACGTCTTCTCCCTGCAGAGTTCAACACTGAACCAACAGGACCCAGTGGGTTTCTGACACTGGGTCGAACCCGCGACTGCAGCGAAATGGATTTCCAGGTAAAATCCGCTGTGGGGCTCGCAAATGTTGGGCCTCTGCTGCCACCTGCTGCAAATCTGTGGAACAGCAGCACACAGTCGTAGGTTAAACAGTTTGTATCCTGTCTTGGATTTAACTTTATGTATATTTTATGGTCCTTTTCATATATAAAAGGCCAAATATGACAGTGACTGGTATAATTGTATTTTCACTTCCCTTCATCCCTCACTTGCAACTCGGAGGTTTTATGCTTTTAAGGCCTATGAGACAAATTGTGATTTGTGAATATGAGCTACACGGATCAAATGTGATTGATTGAATATTTCCTCATCATCAGTTGATACTGGCTCATTACAGATATACTGGTGCTTGGATACAGCTACAGTTTGTTTTCAGACGTCCATAAAACTGCACAACAATTATACTTTGTAGGCCGTATGTTTATTACGCAGATTTCCAGTTGGGCTTGGAATCATTAAAAGGGGGGAATTCTTCAGGGTCAGTGCAGATTGGTGGATAGACTCAAGACTCAATATGCCAGATCTTGTTTTGTCAAGATCCGTTGATTATTCCCTTCAAATATTTTTAAAATAAAACGTCCTATCTCTCAATGTTAAAGACAACATGTCCTGGATCGGCCCCTTTGTTCAGATCTGCACCAAAACGTAATGGTTTGGCTCACGTCCCATCATTCCACCCAGTTTACTGTTTTCCTGGGAATGTACATATAAACCAATGGACGGGGGTGAAAACAGAGGTAGTAACTCTTCCAATGAACACATCAACGTGCAAGTATTGTTTTAGGACAGATTTAAAGTTTGGTACGTTGTTCAAAATGTACTCTAACCGAATATTTACAGTTACCGTCAACTTGACAAATCATTTCAAGATTCTTCTTTGCGAAATAAGAGCCAATCATATATTTTTCTTTCAGCACCGACCATGTTGCCTCACTGCAGCTTCCAGGTTTACAAATCTTAATTAAAAAAAGAAACAGATCTGGTCCATGTTGCAAGTGAAGGACCCGTCCCCCCCCCCCCCACTCCTCAGATCAATGGTGAAGTCGATGAAGAGGAGGAGGCCCGACCACTCTGAGAGATCGAGAGGAGGCAGATGCGACGTGTTCCTCTTTATTTCTGAGGTTACAAACGTCCCTCGTGTCGTGAAACTGATTTATGACCGAAACCAACTGGACCTGAGGGACACTGGATTATAACTGTACACGTTTATATCTACTGCTATTATTAATACATGTATTTATATAGATACTATACTGTCATAAAGCTTTCCTGATTGTTTGACTCCAGATATTTTCCAAAGAAAGGCAGTTATGATTATATTCTATATTATCTGGATGGCTGCAGGTTTCAAAAGTTCAATTTAAGACTTTTCAAGACGACAACAAATTAAATTTAGGACCATATTTCAAGTGCGAGTGATATGAAAGAATATTCAGAGTCCCACTTCTTTAAAATTGAATAAAAGGTGAAGTAGAAAATAAGCCTTTAACAAAGTGAGGACAGAGACAGGAGGTGTCAGATTATTTAATTTGTTTTGACACCACGGAGAAAACCTTATTATTCAACATCTTAAAAGTGCAAATGTTCCAGTGGAAAATATTATTCATAAGGGACCAAATTCAGCCAAATTACAAACAGCGCAATGAACTTTCTCATTTAAAAACAAGTCTCCTTCACTTCTCATAAACAAATTATGAGATTTCAGTGGCTCCTGTAAAAAAAAATATACAATGAATGCAGTTGGAACTCAGTCATGTTGAAATCTTACATTAAGAAAAGTTCTGTTGCCTCCGGATGATGATGCACATTAGTATGCAAGTGTGAGTGTTGTGGTAATTTTGGACAGATGGTGGTGGGGGGGGGGGTGGCTGGGTGAAAGCTCATCATTCCCCTGCCTCTGCTGGAGCTTTATGAGCTCTCCCATAAATCTACACCATTCTCTGCAAGCTGTCTTTAAAACACAGCTCTGTGTGTGTGTGTGTCTGTGTGTGTCTGTGTGTGTGTCTGTGTGTGTGTCTGTGTGTGTCTGTGTGTGTGGTTTCTCCTCTTTAATTCTCTACCACACCACAATTTCTCTCTGGATCTAAACTTTGACCCTATTAAACTCTTAATTTAATCATTAAACAATCCCTGAGTTGCAGAGTCTCACGTGCAGAAGAGACCAACACGTCCCATCTCGCCATGTTCGTTAAGTTATAATGTAAATTTCTGGATCCGCCCCCTGATCTGGAGCAACACTCAAATTTAACGAGTTCTTCTCTGACCCAAACCCGCAATCCTCCTGCCAAGATTCATATGAATCCATCCAGATTCCTTTGTGCCGTGTTGCTGACAAACAGACCCAGCGTGAAAACAACCTCCTCAGTGGTGATGAAGCTGAAAAGATGAAGAGGATGAATCTCATTCTGCCTCCAAGTAGTTGTCTTGCTTCTCTCCATGTGTGATTCTTTCTCTAAGTCTGAGAGAAGATGCTCGGAGCAGTGAACCGTGTCCACCACAGATTGATGTTGATTCACTTGATAAGAAACTCTGTGAAACTCTGTGATAGTGGAAAGAGAACCGGAGATGTTTCCATATTCAAGTGATGACTTTTCCATGTCCCCTCCTGAGAGCTGCTGATGAAGAGGAGGAGCACATGTGTCCTGGCCGGCTGCCGTCACACTCATTGTCCTGCTGCAGCAGATTCATGTGCACGGACGGACGCACATCTGGCCAGGAGAGGCCGCTACCTTTGAGATATTATTCCCCGACATCAGGAGGAAATATTAGAGCTGCTTTCTGGATCACATTTGTTGCATCATAAATCTCACAGCTGTGCAGGAATCCATTAGGGAGCGAGGAGGCGATAAAGTCCTACATGTGTCATATACTGTCCACCGCAGTGCACCTATAGATGAGATCCATTCATACACATGTCAAGAGTCATCATCCTCTAATTGTTTCTGAGGGTTCGGTCCACCTGAAGTGGTAGTTTCCTCTTCCTACACTGGGTGGCGCTCTTGTCCTGAGTCTCAGCCAATCATGGATCTGAATTAGAAAACTGAGCATCAGGCTGTAGAAGTTTTAAAAATCCAAACCAATAAAGATCCTGATGCTTCATGAAGTGGACTCTAAACTTTCTGAAAACTAGACTCTGAGTAATTCTGTTATTTTAAACAACTTTAAACAATTTGATTTGAGTCAATAAACCCACATTTACAATCTACTTTTCTCCCCCGTTACACGACTCCGTCATATGAGTAATCAGATTACAACCCCCTTATGGCTCCATGCAGCCCAGTATCCAGCTGGGGGTTGGGGGGGTTGGGGGGGGGGGGGGGGGGGGGGGTAAACACGACGGTCACGTAGATGATGTTCTTTTACAACACCAGTTTGTTTGTTCAGCATCGGTCCAGTCCGGGTACCGTGAGAAAGTTCCCTTCTTACTGGTTCTTCAACAGAAACAAATACCAAAACCACACATTTGTCCTATATGGAGCCGAGGGGGGGGGGGGGGGGGGGGGGGGGGGGGCGTCTCAGGCCACATCACAGTCACCACAACTTCCTGATGTGTCATTTACAGATTCTGTATTCAGATCAGCAACTAACTTCTGTAGAATCGATATAAATCTGCAATATAAGAAAGTGTTGGTACAATTTTCACCTCACAAATCGAACACTCAATTACTTTCAGAGGGGGGGAAAAAGAAACTTCCATTAATAATCATACAACACTTCCTCACTAATTCTGAAAGTTGAACATTCATTTCCCTCAGAAGAAGAAGAAGAGCACGACGAACGTGGTTTTGGACAAAGTTCAAAAAATATTGAATCGCCTGAAATCCTTGGTTTCCACAAACAAGAGGCTAAAGCATCATTTGGCCAAACAATATAATTATACCACTTGCTAAAAATAAACCTGGTTATTGGTTTAGAGATTATATCATACTGGATAGAAAACAAACCACAGCAGGAGCACTGGTCAGCCGGAGCAGAAAAGGGAAACTGTTTGTAAACAACGAACGACTTGAACTCTTCCTCGCTCGCACTTCACCGAGGCTGTTTGTTTTCTCGAGCCGATTCTGTTTACTCTGGACATTCTCCTCCGTGCCTACTGGTTTCACTCGGTTCCAGTCCGAGGACGCTGCTCGCCGAACCCACTGCTCGTGAGCGGATCCCAGCTGTGCAGAGGTAAAACATCAGGAGGGTCCAACCCCCCCCGCAGGTTGAATCACGACAACACGTGTCTTATATGGCTCCTCTTTTTCATTTGGAGATATCTGTATTCATTTAGTTATTTTTAGTTTTGCATCTATCAGCGCGTCCACTCGCTCGCTGTGAACTCTTTCCTGCTGAATTCTCACATGGACTCGCTCTGACGTTTTCCAGACAGCTCCCCAGGTCTGCTGACAGGAACAGAATCCAGAAAACATCCAGAGCAACTGACTCGAACATTTGCGTTTTTACGTAATATTCCCGATGGAAAGTTTCAGGATTCAGGGTTCAGTGTCTGAAAGCAGCTCTAAGGCCTCATGGTCGTAATTTCTCAAATCGAATCCATCAGTTTGCGTCTCCTTCCCAGTTCCAGTCCCAGGCCCTGGACTACAGACCCAGTGCTCAGTGCTGGTTCCGGTCCCAGTCTCTAATCTGAACCCTGCTCGTCCCACATTCACAGACCGTGGTGCACTGACGCAGCTGGACTGGCTCTGTCACCACCATGGGGACTATATGTTAACAGGAAGTAGGCTGCCGCTACGCTTCAGGGCTCATCTTCTGATTTCCTCTTTAAACCGACCAATCGCAACTCGATTCACACGCGGGACCAGACCCGCAGCTCAGCGGGCCGTCGGGGAACATCTGCAGGGGTGAGCGAGGACGTCAGACACATCTTAAGTAAACTGTAGATAACTGAAGCTACCGGCTGCTAATGTTCGGACCTGCTGGCGGAAGAGGGGACACTTATACAACACTTGAAAAAAATGTATCTTTGACCTTTTCAAATTCTTTAGAGGTCACTGAAGTGTCTGGGTTGACATTAAGATATCAACAAAACCAAAAGTGTTGTTGGTTTTCAGGTATTTGTCCCCGATGTTTATGTTTGACCACGTTGACGGATCACCGAGCCGGAGAATGAACCTGATTGGCCACTTAGAACATAAACCTCCACGTCGGAGGGAACTGAATCAAAGCTGCTTTTCACGAGGATGGAAATTACAAACTTGGTCTCAAAATATTATCCAATTTTTTTGGTCAATTTGTCAGCAAAAGAGCAAATCTGGTCCAATCTGGTCCAAACTTTTGAAAATGAAACGTAATCAAGCAAAGTAAAAGCACATACACACAGTTTTGTATTTATTGAAAGAAAAACATGTTCTTGCTGTTGAAGAGAATCCACCAGCCTTACAGGGACCACACTTTCAACTACTTCCTTTTGGAGAATTCATTTCTTCTTATATGAGGTTTACAAGGACACGGCGACGTTAGCTTGCTTTCGGTGATACAAGTGGAAACTGTGCCTTATGAGTTCTGTTCATTACAGATCAAATTCATAAACTGGGTCATCAAACACAAAGGGACAGCGATGAAAACTTAACCGACATAAATAAGACCCAAATAGGACTTTACATAAAAGTCAAAATCAAGAAATGATACATAGAACATAAGAACATATACATAGATGAATAACCACTTTAGCATATGAATACATATATGTACAGCAGATGGGTAATAGATGAGTAAATATAGAGCAATTTTGTAGTAGTAGTAAGTATGAAGCTGTGCATGAGAGAACTCAAAGCCTCGAAACCTCAAAGATACAAAAAACAGAGCTAATATTTACAATTTGTGCAGCTCAACTTAACTAAACTCACCGGAAAACTGGAAAAACTTCCAATAACTCGTCTTTAACTGAGTTCAATCATTTGTAAAATAACTCTTTTCCACTTCAGAAGTGTTTCAGTAAATAACAACAAGCTAACTTTAACCGGGGACGTTTCAAACAAACAAAACAACGTAGATTAAAAGCTCTTCCTGGAACCACCGGACTTTAACATTAACAGCAGAGAGAGTTCAACGCACCACACATGAAATAAACTCGTGCAAATTAAGAAAACAACTTCATCAATTCGACGACACATGCAAATAGAGAAACTCGCTGCAAATTGCAATAAAGACAATGAAATATATATAGTTTATGGGCCAATTATCCTCATTCTCACATTCAGCAGAGACCCAGTGGTGGTTTTCTGCAGAATCATGAGACGTTGAACAGGTTCTCTTGGTCACGGGGTCATGAGACAATCACACAACAGTGTCACGAGGAAACTGCTTCATACACATTAAGAAACAATGAATTCATTCTTACTCATAAACACATAAAGGTCGGATTCTGCAGAAGTTCGAGGCCGATGAGGAGATTTGGAGTTTGGAGCGTTTTCTTTACACCTATTTAAATCTGATACCGTGATCATCTCTGCTTGCAGATTCATTATCATCATCATTAGTCGATAAGAAGGTTTGCACAGTTGATGCTGCTGTACCCCCCCCCCCCCAACCCCCTCCACTATCAATAAACCATTACTGACAAAATGTGTGTCCGAGCCCCTGATATCACCCCCCAAGATCACATTATTTTAACTATGACTCTAACCTTAACGTTATTAATTCAATCTGGATCCTACGCAGAGAAGTAACTGCACAACGCCCCCCCACACACACACACAGAGAAACTCCAACACTTTGTCCTCACAGAGGTAAACAAACGCACAAACACACAAACGGAGACAAAGGACTCGCCGCCGCCTCCTGTGAATCCTGAAGATTGCAGCCACTCGGTGAGTCACCGCTCGATACTGGAACGGAAAACTGTAAATCACTGAAGCAATTTCACCTTCAGGTGCACACGGATCTGTTTATAGCTGCAATCAGCAGTAATATGTGGTCGCCTCCGCGGCAGAATCCTGCACTCGGGGAAAACAGCTCCGTCTTTTCTGCAGGTGCTGGAGCGTTTTATTGTTTCTGAGGTCGGGGAGACTGTTTCTCTCAAATGATCCTTCCTCGTTTGAGAGGCCGGCATCAGATTTGACATTAGTGCGTCAATAATGAGCAGAAATAACAGATGCTACCAACACACTTGGTTTTTCTGGGTTAAAATGTAAAGGATTATTAAATTGACAGTATTAATATGTTGCAACGGAAGGAAATAAAATGCTGTTAACCAATAAATTACACTTGAACTTGAATCTTCCCTTCTCTTAAAAAGAAATCGGCAGCCCCCAGCTCGTCCACATCTGTCAGCGGGGGGGTCCAGAGGTCGTGCCCTTGTCGCTACGCACTCAGTGACCCATCGGAGGGCGCCAGCTGTTTCCTGCGCTCTATCGGTCGGCTCCTCAGTGAACTCCGGTCTCTTCAGAAACTGTGCGTCTGGGAAACGCTTCAAATGATTATAAGAACAAACTGTGTTAATGTGGAGCAGTTTGCTGAGAAGCTGCTGAGTCTGAAATGTGCAGGCAGCTGCTGATTGATCCAAATGAACCAAGTCAAGGTTCAAATGTTCATGTTTCTGATAAGTTTGGTTTTAATTAGTTATTTGATGATATTAAAACTGTTGCAGATAAGGGGGAAAAAATCTCCTGAAGCAAGTTTCATTCCATAAATGTCATGAACATTATTAAGACAGATTTCCAAATATTAGGTGAATATTGACTCATCATAACGATTTTTAGCTGCATATCTTATATGTGTCTTTCTTTAAACCCACATGTTTATTTTTACACAAACTGTTTCATAGCTAAACACACGTTGATGCACGGACCCCCGAACGCCTCCTCCACTGGAAAACCTTCACACACGTCAATCAGAAATTAGGACTTCTGTTTCTCGCCTCCTGCGCAGATCACGATACGTGGTTTGCATCCAAAAGAAATGTGAGTCTGTTGTCATTGTGTTGTGCGTTTGTCTGGGCTGTTCAGGGGCTTGAGGACCTGCTTCGTCTGCCAGGGATGGAAATACAACCCAATGAGCTCCTAATGAGATTAGAACACGCATCTTAAAAACGGATTCTGGGTCAGATTGGTCACAGTTGTAGGAGGAATACGCAGCTCACCAGGCAGCGAGCAGCATTAACATATGGATGAACGCGCATGTGTTTTTGTAGGAATGAAGGATTTATGTTAGGTTGAATAATATTTTTGCACAAACCACTTAAATAAGTCGTCTTGGTGCAATTTATGTTCAAAACCAAGTGGGTTCGTAGATAAACCTGTAAAAAGCTTGTTTGTGGAATTTGTGGTTCAATTTGAAATCAGAGCGACATGGAGGAGGTCGGTTTGGGACCTATACTGCAGCCAGCCACCAGGGGGCAATCACGATGATTTTCGCTGTCATGTCGTCCATCTTTATATAAAGTTATAATCAGTAACATGTGTGTGTGGAGTTGCTGGTCGTGTGTGCAGCTGCTCTCAGCTCTGAGGATGGATTCCAGCATCTCTCAGCTCACTGTGGTTCAGTGACTCTCATCAGCACCGTTTCCAGACGCTCGTCCAGCAGCAGACGTCAGAGACTTAACAACCAACACAGCGGAGGATTTATCAGCCCGGCAGCCAGAGACTTTCCTCAGGAGTTAGTGGAGAGGAAAAAAAAAATCCCATTTCGTAGCCGTCAGCTTTATGGGGGTGAACTGCTCCGTCTCCGGCTCCAGCTTCACCGCGACTCTCAGGCCCACAGACGGATGTGAACGTGAAAGTAACGGCACGGCGCTCGTTCGTGTCCGGAGGTGTTTCTCTGTCTGTACCTGGTCGTACGTCGCTCTCATAATCAGGTGAGCTTCTATATATAGACCTATAGCAGAGGGGACTAGTGAAGCATAGAGGGCGAGAGGCAATGTTCCCCCAGAGAGAGAGAGAGAGGGAGAGAGAGAGTGATGTCCTCTCTCTCTCCTCAGGAACACAGAGGCATAAACGTTTTGCACTCACATGCAGTGGAACTTCCTTTACTTTCCCTCTCGCTCAGCTTCTTTCTCCCTCTCACACATGCACATTATCTTGTGTAACGCAGCGTGCACGTGTCCGCCCACAACAACAGGTCGTAAACACAGGGCTCCTCCTGATGTGCAGGGTAATAATGGAAAGGAGACACACACCGGCACACTGTTAAAGATAAGGGCACAGGGCAACTAATTGAAATACATGCACACACACATGCACACACACACACACACACACACACACACACACACACACACACACACACACACACATACACACACACACACGATCTGCACGGCTCTGGGAGTGGACAGCAGGACCGAGTGAAGAGTGAAGAAGGTGACTTTGTGTTGGCAGCGTCCCAGATGCTTTTCACCAGCCTCTGCTCACGTGTGTGTGAGGCGCAGGAGATCTGCTGCAGAGCTAAAGCTCCATGTGACGCCTGCTCTCAGTTTACTGCTCAAACCACGATGAAGCCTCAACATCGCTCTCTCCTAGAGTCAAAGTGTAGATGTGAAGAAACCAAACCTCTCGCACCTCACCACCACTGCTAAAATGTCAATTCTGGACGTTTGAGTGTAATAATTTTGGTGTTTTAATTTGAGTTAAAGCAGCATTACTATATGTTTTACCTGATTAAAATGAGTGTGATGGTTGAGTGACCGTGAACAGGGAGAATGTTTCCTCCTTCACTTCCTGAACGTCTGTTCTCTGTAACTCTGGTGAGTGGGTTCCATCTCCTGTGAGAAGAAGTGACTGAGAGTCGCAGCTTCAACTGTCACAATCAGCTGCAGCAAGTTGAACAGTGAAGCTGAACTGAGATCAGTTAAAAACACTCGGAAGTTATTAAAAAACCAGAGTTTATCTCCAATAACCAGCAGGAAACTTTGAAAATATGAAGAATTCTAAACAGAGTTTGGTGGATTTGCTCTTCAAACCTGAGGGAAACTCCTCTGTCCCCTTCTTCAATGTTACAGATGCTAAACAAACAAACAAACAAACAGGAAAGGATGCGAAGTTTCAGATGCATAATTTATTTCTCAGACACTGTCGATCCACTAATGCACACGATGAAGCCTGGTTCCTCTTCTCCGAGACACAGATCCACAAGAAAAGCAGCGACACACACACACGGAGCAGCGTTTAGGGCAAAACCTGACGAGCTGGAAGTGTCCGAAAACTAAACACAGAAACGCCTTCATGCCGAGACAACATTAAAACACATTCTCATCCCTCTGATGGAATAGTTGGCAGGTGGAGCGGCAGCATGGAGACTTGTCTATCACCAGGAACTCATAATACTGCACACAAGGAAAGTCAGTATGTGGTAATGTCCGATCACATGAGGGCCTCTTGTAATGTGGAAAATGTTTAATCCAAAACGACTTTGATGACTTGAAAAGCGTGTGCAGGATTTCTTTATTCATTTGATCAGTGTTCAATCACATGGACACGTTCACACCTTGTTTTGGTCCAAACCTACAGAATTTTTTTGTTAAACTAAAAATGTATTCCAACCAAAGGAGGAGTTCCTGCTCTGGATCAAACTGAACCATGGTTTGGTTCGTTTGCAGTGAATGTTCAAAACCAGCGGGGACGGACTTTCACACGGAGCTGAATTCACTTAAAGGTTTTGGTTTTTAATTTGTTGTAACAAGAAAAATAAAATAAACAACATGGCTCACATTAAAGAAGAAACTTCATTCTGTCACAGTTTACGAGCTGAGGTACTTCACACTGTTTCCTTTAAACGCCAACGAAACAGTAAAGACATTTCCGACGAGCATTGGAACAGGAATCTGTTATTTCATTACACCTCTGTTCTTCTGGTGTCTTCCAAAGCGGCGGCTTCAGGCATCGAACCCCCGAGCTTGTCCCGCTGGATGTCCAAACAGTCTGAGTATGAAGGTGTCGTCCTGTCAGTGCTCGCCCACGCAGAGGGCGTCTGTTTAAATAAATCCACTTAAATATCAGAGGACGTCCTCCTGGGCATGAATGAGTCCTGGCACAGTGATACAAATCTAGCTTGATGGCTGCAGGGCTGTCGGAACCAGTTCAACATCTACTGGGTGGATTGGCATGAGAGGTGGTGCGAGACATTCATGGTCCCCTGAGGCTGAATCCTCAGGACTTTGCTGGGGCCCTGACTGTTCACACTGAGCCTCCAGCAGACGGGAAAGTCCTCTGGTCCAACGCCGCAAGTGTGGACCTCAAAATCCAAAGTCTGAATCCGTGGCAGCCATGACACAAGCATGTTGATATGATGACACAGCATGTTGATAAGATGACATCAGCATTCAGTACAGCCGTGCACAAGTAACGTCATTCACGCCTCGTCGACAATACTGCGGATATTTTTTTAGAAAATTAGGAAAAAAAAACCTGTCCACATACCTTTTCATTTTATTAAATATCGAGACGCGAACACAAAAGACGACTACAAGCGCTCAAACATGCATGCTGGGCCAGTAGGTGGCGATAACGTCTACTTTAACGATCAGTCAAATACCAGTGAGGAACATTGGGAGCATGCTCAAGATGCCGGTGAATGAAATGTGGTGGAGTGATGCTAAATATGCCGCCACTGTCGTTGTGGCCTCTGGCTTGTGAACAGGGGGAAGCGTGCGTGAAGTAAACTGTGATGTCGTCATTTCTGAAGCACACGTTTGTATAAATCTGGACGTTTTGGTTGGACGAGAAGCTCGAACACAGAGGAGCAGGTTCCTTTCGCTAAAATATCCGCATTAGTGTGAACGGGGGGGGAAACCAGAGCAGCGACGTGGAACTGACGAGCTGTCACTCAGAGATACGTCTAATGGCCACGGGACAAAAGATAAACCTTCAGGTCTTCAGGCGCCACCTTCAGGCCAAACTTCACATTCTTTCTCCTCTATTCATAAAGATCTAACAATTACAAAGCAGTTTTTTTAAATCATTTCCCCCCCCCAAACAATTAGAGTTTTCTGGTGTGTATTCATTTCCTCGTTATCTATGAGCACCTTTCCCACTGAGGCTCTGCACATGAACTCCCCTCATAATTGGCGTTAGCATTTAGCCGGGGCTGCTCCCGCGGCGACGGACTGTGCGTCCTGTTTACTTCCTCAGTGCCACCGAGTGGAAACGTTGACTCTAAGGATCTACAGCCCCGAGTGTGTGTCTGACTCCAACCTGTCAGACCGGAGGAAATCAGACGTGTTGGGATGTTCCTCCTCCCACTGACCTGCGCAGTTTGAACCCGCTACTTCCTGTTGCGGGTACGAGTCACTTCCTGACACTGAGGATGGTCATCTGTAGACACTCTTCCTTCAGAGCCACCAGCTCTGTCTTGTAAGTGCTCGTCTTGCCACCGTCAGCATACACGCAAGGCTGCTTCTTCGCCGCCAGTGGCGTTTCCACCGTAACCGAACCGGCATTCAGCGCGTCGCCGTGCGATGGCGAGGAGCAGGAGCCCTTGTGGCAGGCCACAGAGATCATCGCTGACAGGGCCCGGCCGACGTCGTGCCGAGCGCCCTCATTGACGAAACAGTACAAAATGGGGTCCGCGACACAGTTTAAGCTGGTCAGCGCTAACGACACGTGGTACGCAGCGAACAGGCTCTCCTCCGAGCCACAGTCACACGGCTTCCTCAGGAACATGATGCTCCGCACCAGGAGGAGGATGTGGTACGGTCCGAAGCAGAGCAACACAATCAGGATCAAACTCAGAGCCAGGCGCTGGATTTTTGCCTTCTCCTGGCGTTCGGTTGAGACGTTGCAGCGCACTGCGACGAGGATCCCTCTGTAGGCCACCAGCATGGCCGTCCAGGGCGCCAGGAAGCCCAGGAACGTCCTGTAGAGGTTCATCCCGGCCACCCAGTCCTGCATGGGGTACTTCTCAAAGCAGAAGGTGTGGTTGAAGCGATCCTGGAAGAGCTCGTCGTGGAAGAGAGGAGCCGAGTTGGCGACGATCTCGATGATCCACACCATGGCGCTGACCATGACGGCTGCAGGACGATCAGAAGAGGAGAGAGGAACATTAGACAGATGGAAACTTTGATTCCTTTCAGCCTGTGTGAAAACTGTACAGAAGGAAAAACTGGTTTCACAGACACATGAAGAAGAACATGCATTTATCAACCTAAGAAACAATGAACACACTGTTCTTTATGAAATTAAACCTCCCTGTCATCAATCTGAAGTTTAGCAATTGAATGAAAGTTTCTTTCTAGAAAAGTTCCTCTGCTGCCTCGTTTATAAAACAGGCCGAAGGGCACATGTCATTAGATCTTATTAAAAGTAATGACTCGAGCGGAGAAGCTCGTTCAAGTATTTATTAATTAAAACATCTTCTGAGAGATCTAAGAGATCACAAAGTGAATTTCCTGTTGCGTCAGATTTAGCAGATGTTAAGATGCCCCCCCCCAGGCTTGGCCGCAGCATCGTTCTGGGACATAATCATCAAATTGAAATATTTTAATCATGTGAAACCACGACGGGACGCAGGGTCTGATTTGAAACTACTGACTGTTGCATGATTGGAAAATCCCTGTTTTCTACAGATGAACGTTTTATTGTGTCATGGGATTAACCCCTTGAGATTGAGTTTCCTCTGGTTTTCGAGGGGGTTCCGAACACTTCATCACCTCAGAAGACCCTGAAACGACTTTAGTGCTTTCAACTAGACGTATGAGAAACGATCACATCACAGTTGTTTGACTGTTTTTACATATTGTTTGTTTCAGGACTGGTTTTTATTTTACTTCACAGTTGCCTTATTTTCCCTTGTGGGTTTATTTTAAGGGCGTAAATCATCTTCGCCGACATGTACCTGTTTTGATTCGTCGGACCTTGGCGAAGCGCATCGGGTACGCCACCGCCAGGTACCTGTCCAGCGAGATGCAGCAGAGGAAGGCGATGCTGACGTAGATGTTGGTGTAGAAGATGAAGCCGAACAGCTTGCAGCTCTCCTGCCCGTGGATCCAGTCATCGTGCTGCAGGAAGTAATCGATCCACAGAGGCAGAGTGGTGATGTAGAGGAGGTCGGCCACCGACAGGTTGATCAGGTAGATGCCCAGCTCGTTGCGTTGGCGCACCTGGACGGAGGAGCGGGGGGGGAGAAAGGAAATGAGAGGAAGGCGGGATGGGAGAGCGTGTTTAATTTGTTCAGGGACTTTTCCTGGTTAATAATAATAATTATAATAATAAAATAAGATGAGGCAAACAGTGTTTTTCCAGAAATTGAAATGCCGACCATTCGATGAGCTCTTTGGCTTCCTGAATGTGAAAATCATAGACTGTAAATAAAGATGGACGACATTGATCGCCCCCTGGTGGCTGGCTGCAGTATAGATCATAAACCTTCTCCATGTTAGCAGATGGGAAATGGACCAAACCCAAAAGTAAAAGGATACCTTACATGATTTTTTCTCAAAGATGGTCCCGTCACTTTAGTTATTTGTTCAAGTTTGGTTTAAATCAGTTATTCGATTATTTAAAAACGATTGCTCCTTTGATTGGTCACATTTTGAAAACCTCCAACCTCTTGAAGAACTTGTTGAAGTTCCTATAAAGATGTTATCGCAAGTAAATAATAACTTAGGTTTAATAAAGTTAGGTTTGTTCTTTAATATCTCACACTGACGACGATATTCCTTTATCAACACACGAGTGTAAGATGAGGACTTATGACCACATTGAGGACTTGTAAATAAAGGGCAGATATTGATATTGTGGAGGAATCCGTTCCAGCTGTTCTGATGATTTGTCAGCAGTGAACTCTGCAGCCACACGGACACGGCTCAGTTTCTCACGATGTATTGATGAAACAATGTTAATATTTAGGCAGAGCTGCCCTGATAAATAAACAGCACGCCAATTCTGTTCATGTTCTGGATTCAGCTCAGGTGGTTTCTCAGGAATCGGATCAGTGTTGTAAGCGCCGGAGGGGTTTCCCGTTACTACAATAACCAGAATGCACCTGTGATCCAGTTCACCTCGGCTTCTCTGAGACGTCTTCACTTTTTGTTTTTGTT
>CM031673.1:2180934-2238434 GCA_006182925.3 Reinhardtius hippoglossoides
GGGGGAAATTCAACCAGTAGCAAATAAAACAGAGCATAAGAATAAAATGAGTCAAAAATAAGTTCAGTGCAGTGAGATGAAAGTCTCTCCACCAGAACTATAACAAACAGTCGCTGGAAAGAAGTGTGTGCTAATGGCGATATTGACAATACAAATATTTTAAGTATAAGATGAATGAAAGACACAAGTAACCGAGTGTTTCAGATAAATAACTGAAACTATACCAAGTTGTGCATTAAACAAAGACGAAGCAGATGTAAGTGTATTTAAAAACAGTGCGAGAATAAAACCTAAAATATAAAACTAGGGATCTAAAAAGTATAAAATCTAATAAAGATAAACACAGGCAGTAATGGTGACACTCTGATTCATGTTTCAGGAGCTCCAGTGTTTCCTGTGATGAGCTTTTTAACTTCGCAGAACAAAAACAACCTGTTTACCACACGAGAGAGAAAAGAGAAGAACTGACGGATCATCACACGTCTCCTCCAGGACGGACGGACTGACACAGAACCAGGCAGAACCAGGCGGCCGGTACAGTGGATCAGCTCATTTATCTGAGTGACAGGCAGAGACTCTCAAGCATCTGGTCCGATAACACAGAACCTGCTGACACCGACGGCTCGAGCGAAACACCGAGTCCAGGACATACGATAAGCACAATGTAAGCCCGCATATAAACATGACCTGGAATACAGTAGAGAGAGAGAGAGAGAGAGAGAGAGAGAGAGAGAGGAGAGAGAGAGAGAGAGAGAGAGAGAGAGAGAGAGAGAGAGAGAGAGAGAGAGAGAGAGAGAATTACTCTCGTTCACTCCTCAACTTCTCACCTTCCGCCCTGAGCTTCACTCTCTGTTTATACGTCTTGGACCTCGACGTGAGTCCACACATGCTTTCAATCGCTTCGCTCAAGTATGTTCTGAAGCGCCGGGGAACGGACCGACTGGGGTTTATGTGTGTTTCAGCTTCTTGTCATTCCTCTTATAGATTTCAGGAATAGTTGTGAAGGGTTTTTACACATTTCAGTTGGAAAGTTTATGGGAGAAAGAGACTGAAGTTGAAATAAGAGTAAAGAAAAGCAGGAGGGTTAGTGATTGGCTCGTGTAAATAAGCTGTCGATGCACTAACCCTCTATTGTGCGTACATTTATTTCTCCCTCCATAGTGACGTCATGATTCCACCCAGAACTACCTTGATCAGTAAAAGCTTTAGATTGTCTTCTATTAATTTCAGTGACTATCTTGGAAAATGTGTTTTTTCGAACCCTGTTTTTCTTGAACTTGACCTTTGACCTTCGACCCATCAGCTCCAAAAGTTATTAATCTGGAGATTCGCTCCTAAATAAAGCTCGGAAAAAAGGAAAAATGAATCTATATAAATGCGTTGTTGAGTTATTTCCTAAACACACAGGTGAAAATATTCAGTGAATATATTCGATTTAATTGTGTCTCGTGTCAAATTCATGACGACTCGTAGTTATCGAGCAGGGTGTTTCCTTTTTTTTTTTTTTTAAAAGGGCCGAGCCCATTGAGTCAGAGTTCCACTTCCTGGTTACCAGTCAAAGGAGGAGGAGTCAGAGTCGTCTGTCCGCGCACAACAAATAAAGATCTGTGACGGAAACAGGTTCAGTTTCTGATAATGTGACGGCCGCTGGTGTGGAACAGTGACTTTGGGTTGAGGCGACACACACACACACACACACACACCACACACACACAACACACACACACACACACACACACACGTGAGGGCTAAGTGACCTTGTCAAATCGCTCCTTGTTGGGGAAACACCCGCGTTGATAAGCTGAACCACAGCTGCGATCACACACATCACATCGCCACCACAGGACACACACATCTCGCTGCTCGAGGTTCTGATTGACCCGAGGTATAAATGATCTCTTCTCCCTTCTTTGCCCCAAAAGGCTCGTTTGTGTTGTCAGGATTCCACGTGTCAGTGATATCTGGGCGCCGCTCGTCGGGCCGGAGGTGAACGTCTTGTTTTTCCTTCACACGGCTCCAACGTCTTGTTTTGCATTGTTAGAATTCCACATCCAAACAAGCAAGTGATGCTGCCTCGCTGAGGAATCTGAGCAGAGGCAAGAACAAACATTTTGTTTTTAGCCTTTTAGGGAAACTTCACTCCTCTGACATGTCGTGGGATCGTGATCGTTCGCAGCGTGAAGAGATTTAACTGCTGCTTTTTGTTTCATTTCAATTTGCGTTTGTGTAATACGTGTTTCTGTTTGTCGTTAAGATGAAGAAATCACATTTTCAAGTACCGAAAGTATTAAACTTATACATTCAAGCTTTCCTTCGGGACACAGGGAGAAGATGGAGGAAAAGCAAAACCAAGACAAGAAAAGAAAATTAAAAGACAGACTGACGTAAGAGAAGAGGACAAACTAATGCAAGGCCTGGTTTCTCTCCTGCCTTTAACTAATATTACTTTCATTTATTCTGTTGTGAAAAGGACATGATTCGTCCTGTAATACAAAACTGTTCGATCCGATCCAAAACTTGGACACTCCGGACCGGAGTTACACAAACCGACTGATCACCCGTGGACACGTTCTCGTGACGACTGTGTTTTCTTTATTCACCATTGTTATCAGTGTGTGGTGTGTTTGATCAGATCTTAATCACGCAGCGTTTGCATGCAGTGTGTGTGTGTGTGTGTGTGTGTGTGTGTGTGTGGTGTGTGTGTGTGTGTTGTTGTGTGTGTGTGTGTGTGTGTGTGTGTGTGTGAAAACACTGCAGTTATAACAGTGGACAGAGTTTCTTTCTATTAATGTCCCTTCACGCTCGTGAGCTTGCTTCTTTTTCAGAACATTCTGTTAAATTTTGTTTTCTAAGGAACTTTTTGGTGAATGTAAATGTGTTACGTGTGGGGAGGTTCAGGGGGTTTATTAGGGGTTTGAAATGTTTGTGTGTTGTGTGTGTGTGTGTGTGTGTGTGTGTGTGTGTGTATCAGAGTGTGTGTACAATAGAGGCCTATATCAACTTGTTCTGTGTCGTCCGGTGCACCACAGCAGCGTCTGATCTGCTGCCAGAGAAGATTAGGTCATGGCGGCCGTGAGTTTGTCACACTGGCTCTCAGCGGGGGGGCGCACACACACACACAGACACACATACACACACACACACACACACACACACACACACACACACACACACACACACACACACACACACACACACACACACACTCTCCTCGTCCTCCACTCACAATGCACTTTTCTTCCTTTAACTTTTGGCTGCGTCCTGGTATCCAAACTCTGAACATCACAACTCGACCGCTGCACATTTAAATCAACAACAACAACAACAAACAACAATAAAGAACTGAGGAGATAACACGACAACATGTCGAGTTGAGCTGTCGGCGTCGTTGTGAGGTAAAAGTCAACGGCTCTGATAAAGAGGAAGTCGTGTGACGTCAGGACGTGAGAGTCAGTTATCACCAGACGATAACTTTTTATTCCTCTGCATCAGCAACAGCCGGAGATCGGAGGCTCCGTGTTCTCAGGTTGTCTCTCTGTCGTATTCTTACCAACACGATATCTCAAGAAATTTGGTCACTGTGACCTAACAAACCCCCTTTTTCTCGACTCGTGAAAACATTATCTTAAGATTGTCTCTGGAGAAACAAGCACTGATTAGATCTTAGTGGTCAAAAGTCAAAGGTCAAGGTCGCAGTGACCTCACTGAGGAACAAGTCTCCACACAACCTCTGGATATCTGTCAGTGGAAGTCGTCTGCGTTAAAGAAGTCGTGCAGCACGTTAAAATTAACGTTGTGTGATGTGTGTATGAATTGTTTGGTTTGTTAAATGGTTGTGTGTGTTTGCAGAAACACTTGATAATGTGGAGTCGGGAGGGAAGACGACACAAAGAGGATCCTGACCTGAACCTCAGAAAGAGGAAACGTCAGGGCCAGCGGTGAAATCATTTACCCTGCTGAGAAGTGTGTGTGTGTGTGTGTGTGTGTGTGTGTGTGTGTGTGTGTGTGTGTGTGTGTGTGTGTTTCTGACAGTAAGTATGTGGCTGTTTGCCAAACAGGACAGTCAAAAAGGGGAAGCAGGAAACAGTTATGCTGCTTCTAACAAACACGTTAACACACCTCTTACACACACACCTCTTACACACACACCTCTTACACACACACCTCTTACACACATACGCACACAGACACACACACACACACACACAAATCCATAGCCAGATGACTAATGATATATTATTTTTAGCTTCGTGACCGGGGATCATCACGCCCACACTTTCTTTTCAGTGGAAACATTTTCAAAGTTTTCTAATTCTACAGAATCAGAACTTCGCTGATCCACGGAGACGCTGCTGCACATGAGAGTTTCTGACTGATTCCAAAAGGTTGTTAGAGAATTAACAAGGAGCAGAATCTCTCTCTACTGGCAGATTGAGATCTTACAATACGTTTTTAGAATAAATTTAAACAAGTATGAAGCTGCGTGGTTGAAACTTTCAAGCTGACATTTCAAAAGATCAATTTCTATACATCAAATTTCTTATTTTCCGTTTATTTCCCTGTCGTTTTCTTTTTTAAATCCTGTCAGGTACTTGGAACTTTCATCTTTTAAGGTTCAAGGTTGTGTTTATTAATAGAGAGCATGAAACATTTGCATCACTATTTGTTTTGCAGATGAAATTCAAATATGCATCACACAGTTCCATTTGTTTTCTGATTCGTAGGAATAACTCATAAATCCTCCTGTGCAGCCGCAGGTTCCTCCTGGATGCGTTCGTGCTGATTGCAGAGAACAAAGAGACATGTTCACTTATTGAAAACATTTCTCAGCCGTCGTTGTTAATGTTCAGAGACGAGGACGATTTCAACATCTCCTCCGAAGACTCGAAGCAGAAACCCTCACGCTACAAACAGGCTTCCCTCAAACCAGGCTGCCACTCAAGGCCTTTTCTAAAAGGATAAATGAAGGAGAAGGAAGAATCTGAAGGTCGACGGGGGAACTGAGGAACATTAAAACGGTTTTCAGACGTGAGAAATGCAGCAGGAGATTGTGGAGGTTTAGACGAGTTCGCAGCAACAGAGATATTTGTATTCTCTCAGATTTGTGTGTGTGAGATGTCATCAACACGCCCACTTGCTCGCTCTAATCACACAGATTATCCGAGCTCGCTCAGGAAAAGGGAAACGTCTGGAGCACTGACTCGGACATTTGCGTTCTCTCTGGAAGCAGCTCAAGAGAAAAAAAGCAAGATTGGTATCGTACAATGAATATCCTTAACTGAATCAACGTGTGTATGTAAATGTACAGTAAAAGTCACATTGCACCCCCCACCCCCTCCGAAACACAAAAGCACACATTAACCCCGACACCAACGCTCTTGATCCAGGAAACACTTCAGGTCAAAGATCATCATTACAGACTGGAAGCTGCAATTCATTACGTTTATCTCTGTGAGGTGTGTCACTGGTTTCAAACCCTGAGTGCACATTTCACACAACTCGAATCCTCACGAGACACATTTCCTATAAAAGTGTCACATTTAGCGGCGACAGGAAACACACTCTGTTCCACTTTCACCCAAATCCTTCACGTCGCCCGTCGATGACATCACAGCCAGCAGGAACCAGGAAGACCCGGAGGTGCAAAGACAAAGAGTCGCTCTCCTCCGTGTCTCCAGACGTGGAACTGGACGCCCAGTCCATCGCGAGCCCGGCCGATGAAACTGGAGCCGTGTGCGTTACCAATAACTAGTGTTGCCCAGAGTTTTAGCTGCTGCTATTTTTACCCAAGTAAGTGAGCTGAATTGAATCAGGAACGATTGATGCAAAGTTTCAGCTTTCGTATGGATTCGTCTTTACACTCGCCCCCTTTATCTCATGTGCACTCTCTCTCTCTCTCTCTTAGGCAGACACACACACACACACACACACACAAACACATACTTTGTCTAGACAACATTTCATTTAGATAATAATTGTGTCTGTGTTTGCATGTTCTGAGGATTCCCAGGTTCCTCCCACAGTCCAAAGACATTCAGATTGTGTGATCGTGTCTCTTTATGTCGGCGCTGCGATACGCCGGTGACCTGCGGGTGTACCCCCCCCCCCCTGGGCCAACGTCAGCTGGGATTGGCTCCAGTCCCATGTGACCCTCAGAGGGCAAGTGCTTTAGATAATGGAAGTGTCCTTGGGCGAGACACTGACGCCCAAATTATCCCGGACTGCTGCGCTGGCAGTGTGTGAGTGAGTGTGTGTGTGTGTGTGTGTGTGTGTGTGTGTGTGTGTGTGTGTGTGTGTGTGTGTGTGTGTGTGTGTGTGTGTGTGTGTGTGTGTGTGTGTGTGTGTGTGTGTGTGTGTGTGTGTGTGTGTGTGTACTGTATCCCAGTTTGAGTGGTTGGTAATAGTGGGAAATCTATATAAATACAGAAAATTACAATTACATAATGGTGTTATGTGCAAATGCTTGACTAGAGAGTGAGAGAGAGAGAGACTCTGCCTGAATGGAAACATTTGCCATTTCTTAACGAGTTTGTGTACTTGTGTCATTTTGTAATCTGCTGTGGTGAAACACGTGAAAGCAGCGACACAGACTTGAGTCTAATGACGTGTTGGTCACATGTTGTACTCTTGAAGCCAATGAGAAGCTGCCTGGAGACTCGAAGTTCTCTGAAATTCATTAAAAGAACAAATATGCACGTAGAGTTTTGTGTGGACTCATTTTCAGGAGGGACCCCCCACTAACAGAGTGTTTAAGGGTGTTGACCCATTTTTATAGATAACAGATGAGATACTGGACAGTGATTGGTTTGTAGACGCAGGGCGAGGACCACAAGCTTCCTGCAAGTGGTCTGGAAGTGGTCTGGAAGTGGTCTGGAAGTGGTCTGGAAGTCCGAACCGTCCCAAACAGCTGTTTCCACGCTTTACTTTCACCATATCTCACCAAAACTGCAGAAAGACTTTGGTCTGACTCAGACTCTTCTCTGTGCTGATGTTTAATAAATGTATTAGTCAGAGACGGCAGCTGGATCACATCCCCTGTCCTCATGGCTCCCAGTCAGAGACAGGCGTCCCTCAGGGACCCGACTGTCGTAATTAGCTGTAAACAGGAGGGAGGACGACTCGGTGTCAGCTCCCATAAGTGTGGTGGGAAAAGTCCCGGCATCGTCTGTCCTGACGAGTCTGTACAGACTGTGTGTGTGTGTGTGTGTGTGTGTGTGTGTGTGTGTGTGTGTGAGTGTGTTTGTGTGTGTTTGTGTGTGAACTCTTCATTTCATCGTCATCTTCATCATTTTCGGGAAAGTGAGGACATTTTGTCGGTTTACGTATAAAACAAAATAGAATGATTCACTCATCGTTTTTTGGGAAACACCCGTCATTCGCCGAGTTCCCGAGAACAAGGCAACAAGATGGATGCCACTTTTAAACTGTGGTCACTTGAGGAAGCGACCGCTGAAGAAGAGAGACGGAGAAACGACGGCTCTTGTTACAGCTCTTTGTCTCTGGAGCTAAGAAAAGCATTTTATCAGTGAAGGTCCTCAACAGTATATAAATATATAAACTACATAACAGCAGAACAGACTTTGTATGAGGAGACGTGTGATGCTTTGAAGTGTCTCTTTCCTCTCGTGAGTTATGAATGTAAAACATAAAGTTTACTAAACTAAACTTCTGACTGTGTCTCAGTTTTTCGTTCTGCAGTTTGGCTGCAGGTGTTTTTCTCTCTCGAGTTGACAGTTGACATATTTTTCAGTTCCAGCTCATTTAAAACATCTTATTTTTGTGGGCGATCCCGAGGAACCGGTTTAATTCGAAGATTTCAATCTGTGACTGATGATGTGTTGTGATTCACTTGTAGAAAAAGGTCAAATGCATGATGGGAAATGTAGCTTTTGATTGTTTGTTAGCGCTCGTGGCGACAAAGTGCAGTCGGTCGGAAACAGACATATTAGAGGAGAAAGTGGGGGGGGGGTCTCGACGAGTTTGCCCCGGCTTAGTTGTTTTATTTATGTTAACGAAATTTAGTAAAACAGTAATGAGTTGCAATCAAAGGAAAATATTTAATCCATCAAATATCTTTTTATGTCACGTCTCTATCTGCTTCAGGGGTTGAGGAGCTTGTTTTCAAACAGCGATGAGGTTTTAGGGAACGTTTTCAGAACCTGTGGTCTCAACCGCACGTTAAAAAACTCACAAGGGATCAAAGTTTGTTTCTTATCTTCCTCAAGAAACCAAAGCAGACCTGTTCAGCAGCAACACACTGAACCTGTGGCCTCTCTCTCTCTCTCTCTCTCTCTCTCTCTCTCTCTCTCTCTCTCTCTCTCTCTCTCTCTCTCTCTCTCTCTCTCTCTCTCTCTCTCCAAATAAGACACCGCACATCGCAGCTCTCCAAACACGTCCACCGTGAGCCTGTGCAGGTTTCTGTTCACCGGCCTGCACAGGCAGGCGGCCCGAGGCGGAGAGATGCTCCTGTGATAGTCACAGCGTAATCGCAGCATCTGCCGTGTCACATGGAAGCAGGCCAGCGGCTGGAGCGCGGAGGAACCGGGTGGTGCGCACACAAAAAGCTGTGAGACATTTTACACAAAACCGATTCAGACACGTCGAGCTTGACATCAGTTATTGTAGGAAAGAGTAAAGTGAAACCTGATCTCTCGTGAAACACTACAACACGTGCTCCTCACGCAAACCTTCAAGGGGAGTTAGCGTGAAGGCAACAAGACCTGCTTGTAGATACTTGTGCTACATCCAGATGTGAGTTCTAAAACACACATCAGCAGCAGAATGCAAAGCGTCACCAACACTTACTGTCGGTCACAGTTTCACATCGTCGGCGGTCCGAGAAAATGTATCCCTCCTCTCACGTTTCACCATCGCTGTATCTACTTTGTACGCGTGATATTCATTTTCAAGTGTGTTAGTCTGGAGCACAGACTGTAAATAAAGATGGACGACGCATCTCCACTTTATGATGTGATGTTGGTGCTCGATTCAAAAATAGAGGAAAAGATTAAAGTTTACGATTCATCCTCTGGGGACCAAGCAAAGTCTCTGATTCTTTAATATCACCTCCACCTCCAACCTCGTCCCCATGCTGAAAATGAACTGACACAGTTTTTATCCATTTTACAAAAAGGTCAAAACTTCTCCATTTTGAGAACGATCGATCTTGGGATTGATCAGAGTAGAAATTTTATCAGAGGAGGATTTACTTTTCTTTGCTCGAGTGAAAGTCAGAGTCTAAACGGGGATTAAGATTCTTCTCCTTGATAAATAGTAGATGAACGTTTGTTTGTTCAGTCACTGAAGAGGAACTGGACTTTAATTCGGTATCTTCATAACTTTTCAAATGTTCTTTTTTAGGTTGTGTGATTAAAAACCTCCTGTAAATTTGGATTTCACAGTCTGTTCATCCCTGTGCTGATGATATCACACTGTCGAGTCTCCGTGGTCTGTCTGCTGCTCTGGTTGAACTCAGCGTGAGAGGAGCCGCTGACAGACAGCTGTCACCAGCGGTGTGGCCGTCACCCTGGGTCACGGTTATAACACCGATCCATCAGAGACCTAATCCAGTTACAGGTGAGTCACGACAGATGATGACTTGAGATTAGATTACGGTGAAGATGATTGGGTATATCTGGCCCAAACGACCAGACTGTATTATTAGAAAGGCTCAGTCTGCAGCGAGGTAATCAGTTTCTGTAATATCTCAGGAGGAAAGTGCACGACCGTGGCATCTGACTTCCAGGTCCCTGCAGAGCGCGGGTCAGCGCGGTGCAGGGACCAGAACACGTCTGTCATTGTCTCACGTGGCGCGTTTGAAAAGCTCAGCAGGAAATTGTTGCACACCTTCTGTCGCATGTCGGTCCCAGAGAGGCGACGAAAACAGGCTCCGAGGCGAAGATCCAAGAACAATGAGGCTCAAGAAAGAAGGTTTCTGCAGCTTTGCTTAACCATGAAAACCACAAAAATGGCAGGATATGGTATTTGGGTATGGAAGATCGTATATATATGTAATTTTTCAGGATTAAGCCAAAATCGTATTTCCACCAAACTTGGCGCCTGTGGGAAGAACGCGTTAAAGTTTGGTGCAGATGCAAATCAAAGGGCACAAACAGGGATTTTCTTTGTGTTTTATGAGAAAGACTAGAAGAGCGCTTGGAGAGTGCAAACCTCCACCCAGACTAACACACTGTATCTCCACATGTTAAATAAACATTCCTGGTTCCGCCTGTTTATCCAGATCCACTCAAACATGTAAAGGGTTCCTCCTCGGGTCAAACCCAACCCCTCGAAAACATGTCATGGAAATCTGTTCAACAGTTTTCAGACCACTTCCTTTTTTCTTCCTTCTATATTAACTTAACAATCACAAAGGATGAAGCAGAGGTGCTGACGCTCTTGTTTATTTAATATTTTAGTTTTTCAAATTCGTTTGGATGAAGAAATTACAATAACAAGGTAAAAACAATCTGCACGTGGCTTATTCCACAGGATCTTGTTTGCACCACAGCGCAGCACTTAAATCGCTCGAACATGCCGGGAACAATAACAAGCACTTAACGAAGCTGAGCAAAGACAAACATGAACACATGTGGGTGAAAACACTGATAATACAGTGATTCTAAAAATATCCTCTTAATAAAAGCTGTTAAGTTTCCTGATCTAACAAAGTGTTGTGTCGCTGCTGTGTGGAAAGAGAAACCTGTGGTGCAGAGGATGAGATGCAGCTTTAATGACCAAATAAAAAATAAAGCTCACATCTGAACACTTGTTGATGATAATCTGTTTTTTTCTCAACAGGTCACAGTGGAAAGGACAAGGTGTCGTCACACAGCTGCAGTATCAGTGAAAACACTAATCAGAGCAGGATGTGTGTGTCTGTTGTGTCGCAGCTCGAACGTCGTGTCCGTCGACACACAACTCGTCGGACGAGGTGACGGCGCCGCTGAGAGCAGCTGAGAACAAGATAACAGCGCCCGGGCCGTCAGCAGCTGCCGAGCCCAGTCATGAGGCCGAGGCCCGAGGACCCTGTCATCATGTGGCCGTCTCACCTGTGTGTGTGTGTGTCTGTGGTGTGTGTGTGTGAGTAGAACAATAGTAGCATCTGATGAAATGAACATCACACACCGCACAAGCTTCAGAACCGTGAGAATCGACAAAAGGAAAAACAGATTGAGAGAAAGAACGACAAACAAAAGAGAGATTAAATGCAAAGAAACAAAAGAAAAACCAGAATGGAAATAAAAAGAGCAAATCTGCTGAAAGTTGAGACATCAAACTTTTCCCAAAACCTTTGTGGATGAAATATTATTCAAAGGGCGGAAGTGTCCTCGGGCGTGAACCGGAGAATAAAGGCAGAGGCTGAATGTAAAGACTTAAAGAGAGTTAATGGAAAGACGCCAATGAACACAACCTGACACAGATTACCTGAATGAGGCAAACGCAAAAATGTTTTCCATCACAACACGAGTGAAAAAATTTGGCTTATTCAACGTCTGTCTGAATGTACAGAGACGTACGGATCTAGAATCACAGCCCTGCAGTCGTTCAGTGCAGTTTCAGTTCCAGGTTCCAGCTTCTATCGCCAATTAATAGAAAACCTGCTGATGTTGAACTCGACCTTTTAGTAGCTGAACAGTTAGAGACACGTATGAAAACAAAGCTTCACTTCCTTCCTCAACTCTCTTTGTTGAGCTAACAACATTTGAATTTCATTTGAATTTCCCCAAAACTCTTCCGGGACTTTCCAGATGTCTACCTGCCCTTGTTCTAAAAATGTTCTCCCTTCCCTCTCTGTCACATTAATCCCCCTGAAAAGGTATTTCAGGAATTTACAGTGCAGCAGCAGCATGAATTTACTGGAGACCACAGAGATTAGCCATCAGCTTTCTAGTGTCCCACTTTCTGTTTCTGTATCGGACTCACGGAAACACAAACTCAATGAACCTGCTCCGTGTTCCCCCACGGACGCTGTGCTGACCCGTCGCCTGTTCCCAGCGACACAAAGACATAAAGTGAAGCTGATGAGTAAAAGGATAGTCATGGGATGTGAACGCGAACAAACAGGAGCTTTGATCCTTTGGGAAACTGCTTTAATAATGAATCAGCACAAAGTCTTTTATATTCTGACAAAAACAGCTTTTCTGTCCCTTGTATATACTTCCTCTTATTACGATAACCATCTGTGACTCTGGAGTAGTGGAACTCCAAAAGATTCTGAGTCCCTCATAGTGTCGGTCATCATTCTGTCCTCTAACGATGTTGAGAAAATGAAAATGCAAAATGAATCCTCAGACTGGAACGTCACACACTTATGTGACACATAAATTGAAGTAGTGAGATAACAAACAGGTCTCTGAGGTCATTAGACAGGGGTCGTCCAGCGTAGACATAGGTGGTTGGGAAGAGCACAAAATGCCAGGGGGAAAAATAAGCTTTTTTTCAGTGTCAGTTAAAACATCCATAAAGTTTTTACCGTCCTTGGCAGGCAGACGGAATTCAGCTTAGAACTGAGTAGATCTTTTTTCTCTGTGCTCCATCACCTGACAAACATACAGTTCTCTCCAGGCATGTGCACGTGACACCCCTGTAACCGTCAACACCATCAAATAACATGAGCTACAGCGCAGACCTTTCAAAAGAAGTGTGTTTCCGATCTTTGTCAGAAATCCCTCCGCTGTTTATCCACCTTTAAAAACCTCATATCGAGATTCTTCACCTTCTACCACCATATTTTTGTTGGATTACTTCTCATTATATTTAGATGCGTAGTGATTTTATCGATGGCGTCTGAAACTCTGCTACAACTCAGAAAGTTTGTCCTCCACACGAAGAAGGAAAACAACTGAACGCTGGAGTTGCAGCGGAGAGAAAGCGGCGAGTCGGCGAAAAACAGAAAAACTGAACAGCAGAGACAAACAGGAGCTCGGTGCTGAGGCAGAGGCAGAGGGAGAAGGACGGAGGCTGCAGGTAGTTAATCCTGGCTGTTCATTTCATGCCCGGGTGGCCGTGCAGCCGTCCATGTTTCAAAAGCCCCCGACCCGACGCCCTGCGGGGGGAGAATTAATGACTTCAATAAAAGTGCCACATTTCCCTGTGACGTTTCCCGCATCGAGCTTTATTGGACAATTCTTAATTTGGCTCTGATCAGATCAGCAGAGCTTGTTACTGTACGTCTGGGGAGAAATGAACGAGGCACTGCGAGTGTGTGTGTGTGTGTCTGTGTGTGTGCAAGCAGATGACAGATAACTAGTTTCCTCTCTGCAGGAGCCAATACACAAACCATGATGTATGATGTTGGTTTCCTCTCTTTTAACTGAGCTCCTGTGTTGGTGTAGTGAAGCTTAGGAAGCAGCAGATGAAGAGTTTTAGATTTTTGTCCATTTTATCAGACTTTTTATGTCATAAATCTGAATTTTTGTCCCTTTTTGCACTAAACCATCTTTGACAAATGCAAAATATATTTGTACCATTAGGTTTTACGCTTCAAAATCGCCTGATTCTGTTCGATGATCAAATGATTTCTGATAAAACTCTGTGGCCTTTTGCAAATGATCCAGTATCCTCCCTCTGACTCCCTCCCGCCCTCCACATCCTTCCTCTGGGATGCAAACAGGCCTTTTCCTGCCGTCCGACCTGCGCAGCGCTCGTCTGAAATGTTGCACCGTGTGGACGTGACGCAGCCGTTTGTGCTCGACTTCTCTCGGCACCTCAGACAAATGATATTCCACTGGAGGTGTCAGCAGTTTTAATGACGGGCTGCAGAAAACCTCCACTCATTTCTGAGCCGCAGCCTGTCAGGCTAATCCCACCGGAGCTGCATGTGTGTGTGTGTGTCTGTGTGTGTGTGTGTGTGTACGAGACACAAATGGTGTATGTATATAATAGAATGTGTGTGGTGTGTGTGTGTGTGTGTATGAGACTATACGTGTTGACAGAGAGAAGTTAACTATGGAACAAAAGAACCTGCACAGACACAAAGCACCAATATACACACAGAGAAACACACTTTTTGTGACATTGTGAATTAAGCTTCTTATTTCGTTACCTTCACCCAGTTATTTTTTTGGTTTATGACAAAAGCAGTTGTCTCACCTGATGGGTTGTGTAGTAATCTTCGTGTCAAACTGTTTTTGGCGTTATTGTTATAAATGATTGTGTCGTTTCTTTTAGTGATTAATCTTCGGCACCTTTTCGCTTTGTCTTCAACCTTTTGTTTCACATTCTTTATTTATCTCTTGAGTCTGGGTGTGGTTGACACAATGCAGCCAAGTGTGTGTGTGTGTGTGTGTGTGTGTGTGTGTGTGTGTGTGTGTGTGTGTGTGTGTGTGTGTGTGTGTGTGTGTGTGTGTGTGTTATTGTGTTACTCATGTGCTCAATTGGTGAAATGAGTCAATCTTAAGTTTAGAATTAGGTTGTGTTCGTGTTTGCTGAGGGTTTCGGGTAAAGTTGAAGGAAATGAATTGAAGTCCATGAGGCGTCCTCCTTTGTAATGAAAATATGACTGTGCGTGTGTGTGTGTGTGTGTGCGTGTGCGTGTGTGTGTGGGTACGAGTGTGTTTTTTCGGCAGCACCACTCTGTTGCCAGGATGTAGCTGCTTCCTGTGCCACTTCCTGTTTTGTCTGTTCTCATCTGATTGGTCGATTCTATTCTGGTTGCTGGTGTTGACGTGTGGGCACAGCGGGTCGAAATCCTCTGATCTCCACTCGATGTGGGTTACAAACGTTTACTACGTGTACTAGATTTATGGATTTCATCTGGAAATAGAATTTTGAAACCGCAGATAAACAAGGCCGTGAGGTTGATCTGATTAAATCTGGCTAAATCTGGTTAAATCAATTTCTCTCCAAAGGTCCGTCATCATCACTATTTAAAGTTTATGTTGAGGACGTTTTATGACTCTTGGGTCCTTTAATCAGTTTAAACCTCATGGAGCAATAACACAAATATGAATAAAACCAGAAATAGAAGCAAAACAAGTTTTCTTAATCCTCACAACAGCCACAAATTCCATTTCCTTTGAGAAAGAGACAGAAACTCAAGCGTGAGGAACAATCCTTCGATTGTGCACAAATCAGGAATCGTCTCTGATTTGAATTGTCCTGCCTCAGTTGTGTCTCTGTGTGTGTTGAAGTCTCTCTTGTGTTGTTTGAAGGTGTCTGTTCAGGATGCCGGAGACTCGGGTTTATAAAGTTCAAATGAATTTCAACTTCAATGAGGTTTTAACTGCAGCTGTGTTTCCCTCCAGCTGCACCGACCTTTATTCTGTTTGTGGACCAGCGTGATGTAGAAATATCAATATCGCTGATAATACCTCCCTCTAATGCTTTGTTCTCTTTTCTTCCAGCTGTTTATTTCTGTGTATTAAACATTAAAAGTATCGTTGAATGGTTGTTTTTTTCTGAAATGGTTCTAATCTATATTTTATATCGCTAATGGATCAAATGTCTGGGTGTGATTCCAGAGTGATCTTATAAAACCACATCATCATTATTCTCTCTCTCTCGACTCACTTTGGTTTTTCTGGCCCGAAACGGTGGTTCTCCAGTTCCCAGTGGAAGTGGTGGAGCCACTCAAAGGGAAGAGAGTCATTTTACAATGAGGAATGTGGAGCATCTTGTTAAGTGGTACTTTAGTATAAGTTTCACAAATAACAAAATACTTGTTAATACTATTAGGGAACATTAAACAAGTATAACATCTAGAGACCTTTCGTAGTTTCTCAAGAAACAAGGAGATTGTTTCAAGACCCTGGATCCAGAAGGAGAGGAATAAACTCTGAATATTACGCCTTTATTTTAAAATTAAGACTTTATTTTTGTAATAGTATAACTTTCCTCTCAATCAGGGCTTAATTCTGGTAGAATTACAACTTCAATCTTGAAATATCAGATTTCTTTCTTCATCGTGGCCGTAATTCTGCTCTGTGAACATCGTGCAGCATTGAGCAGATAAAGAGTCGTGGAAAATAAACGACAAAATGAATTTGAAATCACATCATGGTGCAGAATGAACTCTCACACGTCAGGTCACAGATATTCACTCGCATCATTTGATGTATCTTGTTTCTGCAGAGATTCAGTTTTTCTCCCTCCGGAGTCATTAAAGTTTCCTCTGATCACTTTCAATACTCCATTACTAGGAAGGTCGATAGCTGCAGACCTGAGAGACTGTGGAGAGAGAGAGAGAGAGAGAGAGAGAGAGAGAGAGAGAGAGAGAGAGAGCGAGAGCGAGAGCGCAGACAGACAGACAGACAGACAGACAGAGAGAGAGAGAGAGAGAGAGAGAGAGAGAGAGAGAGAGAGAGAGAGAGAGAGAGAGAGAGAGAGAGAGAGAGAGAGAGAGAGAGAAGACGGAGGAGATTCGTATTTTACGGTTCTCGAGTTGGCAAAATTACCAAAAAGCTCGTATCCAACTTTATTGTCCTGAGAATAGCTCTCAGTATGTAGCCCGGAATGTTATTACAGTACATGAAGTCTGTTTCGGGGCTGTAAGAGAAATCAGATGTCTGAGTCAGTAGAAGTACAATTTCAAGATAGCACGAAAAACTCCGAGAAAATTCCCGGGAAAGCAAGTGAGCATTTACAGCAGCTCTCCCAGAGTTCGGACCAATCAGCTGAGGAGAAAGAGAAGCAACCAGTTCTCGTGTATTCTGCAAAAAGATAAACGTCAAGGCTTATTTTCTGCACGTTGGAAACGAGGGAGATGCGAGGAGTGGAAAGAGATAGAGGGATAATGTAGGGGTTGGAAACGAGGGAGCCAGATGGATAGAGGGGAAAGAGAGAGAGAGAGAGAGAGAGGGTAATTTTAGATCCAGTCAACAGAGAGATGGAGAGAGAGAGATGGAGAGAGATGGAAGACAGGAGGGTGAGAGAGGGAATGATAATGACCGAGGGAACAAAGGGAGGGAAAAGAATAATATTAAAGGAGAAAGTCATCGATCGTGAGAAAAATGGAGCGGGAGAGGAAAAGAGGGGGATGGAAGAGAAGGAGGGACGAGAGAGAGATAAAGGTTTAACGGGAAAGAACAAAGGAAGACAGACAGAGGACGAGATGGTTATCGACCATCTGAAACTGGTCTAATGTTGGCCACAGGTGCTGCTGTCTCCACACAGGAGACGACTGTGTGTGTGTGTGTGTGTGTGTGTGTGTGTGTGTGTGTGTGTGTGTGTGTGTGTGTGTGTGTGTGTGTCTGTGTGTGTGCGTCCCTGACAGGCCTAACGGTGTTTACAGACAGTAGTGACCTCATCACGCCCCGGGTGCATTAAGACGTGGCGTCAGACTGTCAGCGGCTCCATCGACACGCTCACAGAACGAGAGACACGCGTCTGATCTCCGGTTTCCTGCGTCTCGTTTTTTTTGTCCTGGTCGGCTGGACCTCGGCCGTATCATGAATTACAGTTTTTTAGTAAGAAATAATGATTATAAAGACTTTTCTTTACATTTTTACAACTGCAAACTTATCACGTAAGCAAAGATTTCACCTGCAGCGCCTGTGTCGTATGAGGTTACAAACTGAAATGGCACCGGCTCCTACACAACCGGGACCTGAGCTCTGTACTGGAGTCCCTGCATGTGTCCAGTCAACATTACATGTAACTCTGGTGGCAACACGCTCTCCACACGGCTCTGGCAGAGTAACGTTAGCCTGCAGTTTACTAGTCTTCAAACTGAAGGGTTCTGACACCGGGACGTGCAGCAACTGTTTGAATAGAACCTGTGCAACGGGAACATGACGCACCGGGCGACACACATCTGGTTGCAGAGGGAGGATCCGTGTCTGACGCCATCGGGGGAAACAGTTTTCATACTTTTAATCTTTGTATAAGCTTCTCCAAACTATTAACAGTTAGCATGTCAAATGCTACAGCTACAGTTAAGCTATCCCCCGTATATGTTCATGTTGTATATATTGTGGTCCTGCTCCGACGTGCAGAAAAGTCATGACTCGACTACAATTCAAATTCATATTGAAATGATTCATGATCAGTTTCTAGAGACAGAGAGAACTTGATACTCACCTTCAGTTATTCTAGTTTCTGACCTGATAATTAAAGGCGTATTAATTCCACGGCCCTTTGACTCACGATAGGAGATTAATCAGCTGTTTCTTATCATCACAATCAGTGCATTAAACGTGGCATCAGTCACGTCTGTAAAGGTAAAACCAGAGTTAAACTGGTACGACTGATGCACTGGCAAACAAATAATTGTGCTACAACCATGACAACAACCAAAGCAGAAGGTTGTTGTTGATGCAAATGAGCTCTCGCCGCCGGGAAAACAAAAGCAGAGTCGCCCACGATTAAACACACAACAACAACACTCATCTCAGAGACCTCCAATTAAAGAGCGACACCCGGCACTGGACTGTTGTGTCAGTGTGTGTGTGTGTGTTGTGTGTGTGTGTGTGGATCAGTGGGTGGGACTCAAACCACTGTCACGTCCACTGGCTTGTGAGTCATCCCAGAGGCCAGACTTGTGACACCTCAGCATGTCCAGCACAAACCAGCCAATCAGACGAGCCGCGATCCTGAAGGTTTCTCACGCGGAACTCGACAAAAACAATATAATTATCCACCAATCACCTCGTTGTTTGTGTGTTTCTAGCTTCCCTGCTTTGTCCTGCACTCAGTTACTGTCAGTGGGTGATTGGTGGCCACAAATTCATCCCCCTTGATAACCTGTGCAGGTGATCGTCCTATAGCTGGAGCTGCTAAGTAAATCATAAGATCCCCAGCTTGTCTTAAAAAGTTGAAACTACCTGCTCCTGCAAAATATGCGTCGGCGAGACCCCAGAACAAAACGCAGGAGGTCGGAGCAGAGACGTGGTCAGAGGCGTACGGGAGATACCGACCAGGATGGCATCGGAGGATCAGGAGGACAGCGTTCAAACACGCCAACCATCAGATTCACCATCTGTGGCGATGGAGGAATCCTACACGCATCCAGGGCCATTAAAACGTCCATAAAATGTTTACTGTCCCCTGCAGAAGGTCACGATTCAACATATACTCGGTAGATACAGATACAGATCCTGCGGTGGACAACACGGTTCAAATTTACACAAAGACACAACCCCCCCCTGTCGACTGGGCCCCTGTTGAGCTACAGTAATCGATCCTTAATCGTGACCTCAGTGTTATATTATATTATGTCACAGTATAATGTGATTATGTTGTGCTGGTGTCGATGCTTCTTCCGTCTGATTGGCTGTTAGCTGCCACCGCGGTTCTGGTGCTTAATCACAGTGATTACTTAACCACAGAGGCTCTTAAGTGTTGCTTATCAGGACTCCTCTGGAGAGCAATTACACCGTCACAGCGCCTCTTTCACATCCACCCTCCTCCAAAGCTCTTTTTATTCATCCCCTCCATCCATCACCCCTCAGGGCCCTGTCTCCCACTGCCCTCCTTTCCTCTCATCCTCTGCTTTCTGTCATAAGGATCTGTCCCTTGTCCTCTCTTCTCTTTCCACTTCTCTCAATTCCTGGCACTAGATCTTTGGTCCCGGTGTCAGTTTTTTTAATCCATCGATTGAATTTTGAGATATTTCACAGGATCAGTGACAGGTTTGACCTGCTGGTGGCGCTATAATAGAAGTCACGGGATCGCCAGAGTCATCGTCTGAGCTCGGCGGAAGAAATACGCACGCACAAAAATAGATTACACTCAAAACTACTATTGACAACGACTACAATTATTATTGAAACCATTAGAAAAATAGATTAAATGTCTGGTTTGATATAAACATAGTTCAGCTCTGAATAATGTGGCTTTTAAGAGACGGATGATACAGGTGAACATCTATCTGGGTCGGGGGTGAAGGAGGAGGAAGTGGAATAGTGTGTACTTGTGCATGTGTGTGTGTGTGTGTGTGTGTGTGTGTGTGTGTGTGTGTGTGTGTGTGTGTGTGTGTGTGTGTGTGTGTGTGTGTGTGTGTGTGTGTGTGTGTGTGTGTGTGTGTGTGTGTGTGTGTGTGCGGCAGGTAAGTATCCGGGGCTATTAGCTGACCACAGTCATCCCTCTGACTCGAGGCCTTGAGCTGAAACTGCTCAGATTATCTTTCCTCTGAGGTCGGAAATAGTTCAGCATGAAGGGATGGATGAGGAGAGGAGGAGGAGGAGGAGGAGGAGGAGGAGGAGGAGGAGGAGGAGGAGGAGGTTGAGAGGAAGAAGGGAACACACGGTTTACTTAAAATAATATTTTAAATAACGCAACGATAAAGAGAATGATATAAACAGTCAAAAGTAGTTTCCATCTTGGTAGACAGAGAAACCACAAAACCGGTGCTACTATAAAAGTCTTCTGTAACTGGAGGAACATCTGTCTCTACGCATTTCAATGTTCTCAACGACCTCATCCTGTCGTTTCAGGCGTATTGTATTGCCGAGGACCCAAAATACTTCTGAGTGGAACTGTTACTGGACGAGAGGATTGGACTGTAAACAGTGAGTCTGCTGTCTGCACCTGAAGCCCCAATATATCGAGCGTGGCCCTCAGACGAGATTCAAACTGTGATCCACTTCTTTCACGGGGTAACTGAGTGGACGCTGGAAAAGAAGCAAGCGGCAGTAACACCCGATTTTGAATGGGCAGTTAAATTTTTAAATCATATATAGTTAGTTATAATAAGAGTTTTGCAACCAACAGGAGAGAAACATGGAGAGTCAAGCAATAGAAGGAGGGAAGATGAACTAGAGACGGAGGGAGAGAGAGAACAGATCCAGACATAGAGGAGAAGAAGACTGATTTTTTAATATTACAACAGTCGGAGCTGGAGGCAGGACTTCTGTAGGAGGAACAGAGGCTTCACTGTGAGGACGCTTTACTAAACAGAGCATTAAGGTTGAAACACGTCCGACGCAGCTCAATGATGCTTCCCAGAGGAATCTGTCTCCGTCTCTCTCTCTCTGCCCGAGGTCGCTCGTACGCTCGCCCGTTTCACAATCACACACGACGCGGATCCTCATCTGTGTCGCACGTGTGTCACAAACAAGTGCACCATTCATTCTTCCACGGCAGGAAAATCCACTTCCACAGTGTGAAATTACCCGTCACAGTAAACACGAGGTCGAGATTTTGATTTGCTCTAATTTCAATCATGTGTGTTTTAGTTTTATGCCGTTTCCCTCAGCTCTCCCCCCCCCACCACCACCACCACCACCACCACCCCCTGACCTTCCTTCACATTGGAAACGGAAAGACGCAGACCAGGAAATAATACTTCAGAAACATGTCAGTCTTATAAAAACCTCACCGGCACATCCGTGTGTTTTGATTAGGAGACCAAAGGGCAGAGGTGGCTCAGGGTGGAACCACAGATTTAAATAACGGCCTCTGTTTCAACAATCCGGACTGAGGTGCAGATCCAGGAAGTTTTTGACATCACTTGATTTAACGTCGGTTGCTTCCAGATGTGCGCTGAGTCTGGATTCTCCCTCGAAATGATCTGGAGGGAGGGGGGGTGCATGTGAAAAACGCAAATGTCCGAGTTAGTTGCTGCGGACATTGTGCGGAATGTCTCCTGCCAGCGAGAGATTATCCGGAGGATTCCCTGCGAGCGAGTGGGTTTCGTTTGATGTCGTTTCTAAAACGCGACGGACACGACGAGATCTGAGAGCTTTGTGCTGTGAACTAAAACACGTGATCTCCGCAGCAGAATTATTACGTTACGTCCTGCCTCTGCCTGCAGCGCCCCCCCCCCCCCCCCTCACCTGAGCGCTACAGAGATTTCTGTGTTGTAAACGTGTCTAAGTGGAGAATCTCCTGCTAAATTGTTCATGTGTGAAAGGTCTGCAACTCGTCAGGGTGATGGAACTTCACAAAACATTGAACTACAGCATTTCCTCTGTTGTTTTCGCTATCTGCTGCACATTTCTGTATTTTGGGGTTTGTTTTTGCAGCACACGTGTCGTCAGATTTAAAGATGTTTTCTTAATTTGCAGTGCGTTTATCTCTCGGCCACCGTGTGAACCTACAATCTGACTTTTCCACCAGAAAGAGAGACAAGAATGAAAGAAGAAATCTGGATCATCGTCAAGTTCTCGAGCATTTCTCGACCAGTTTTTCAGCCAAAGTCGTTTTTTATCTTCTCTTTGAAAAGTGAACCTTCCTCATATGTTACTGATAAAGGTGAATATCTAACATCTGTCCACTGCTTTGTAGAAATGTTTTCCTGAAGGCGCTCTCGCCACAAGGCTCCTGTACAGTTCTCTCCAGCCCGGTTCAACACACACTGAACTGACGGCTCCTGCAGCACCGGAGCTGATTCTGCTCCACGTCTCGTCCATCAGCACGGGTTCCTGCTCCCTGCACCGGAGAGGTTCAGCGACACAAGCGGCTGATTTAGTTGTTCCCCCTCATGATTTATTAATTGTCTGCAGTCAAAACCCTTGGAGCTGTGACAGACACACAAGTGCTGTACTGTAACTTCAGCTCGGCTCGGCTCGGCTCGCTCTCGACCCACTGTACTAATGCAGTTTGACTGGGTTGTTGCAGCGAGTTAATGGGAGCAAACAGAGAAACCAGCCTGGAAGCGATGTCTCAAGCCGAATTCAAAGTCAGGAGACGTTCACGTTCAATGTGTTCCGACTTAAATACTTAAGACTTCTCCGCTGATGTCTTAAAGCTCCTCTGACAGATTATTATGCACAATGAGCATTATGGTCTGTTACTGTGGAAGTGTTTAATCCCTAAAAACACTGCAGCAACATGTGAGAGACGGGAATAAACGGACACTGACATAAAGATCACACTGCAGGGAATAATCCTAACATATATATATAGATAGAAGATAGATAGATAGATAGATAGATAGATAGATAGATAGATAGATAGATAGATAGATAGATAGATAGATAGATAGTAGATAGATAGATGAGATAGATAGGATAGATAGATGATAGATAGATAGATAGATGATAGATAGATAGATAGATGGATAGATAGATAGATAGATAGATAGATAGATAGATGATAGATAGTAGATAGATAGATAGATAGATAGATAGATAGATAGATGAGATAGATGCTAGATAGATAGATAGATAGTAGATAGATAGATAGAGATGTAGATAGATAGATAGATAGATAGATAGATGATAGATAGATGATAGATAGATGATAGATAGATAGATAGATAGATATAGATAGATAGATAGATAGATAGTAGTAGATAGATAGATAGATAGATAGATAGATAGATAGATTTTGAGTGCTGTAGTGTAATATTCCTTTAGTGTTGTGTACATTTTTGTACATTTTATTCCTTGTGTTTTGTAAAGTTTTTAGGAGTATGTTCATTTTATATTTTGAGAAGTGTGTTATGTGCCCGATACCTTGCTGCTGTAACAAAGGAATATCTATTCTATTCTTCCATCCATTTATCTTATTCTGCGTATAATTGTGCATAAAATTGTTCGCAAATGTGCGTAAAAGTCAATTAAACGCAATATTTACCAATTATAAACACATCCTTAGAGGTAAACTAGAGCAGAGTAAAATAATTACAAGTGTATATGTTATTTTCCAAGTTGTACACACACTTAAATACATGTTGTAGGTGACTAATAAGTCTAAAAATACATGTTATGTGTGGAACACCTGAGCACACTCATCTGAATTATAGCTTTTTGCAGCAGGTGACAGTTTCACCAACACTACCGTGTGTGTGTGTGTGTGTCTGTGTGTGTGTGTGTGTCTGTGTGTGTGTCTGTGTGTGTGTGTGTGTGTGAGGAGGTTGTACTCACATTCAGGATCCTGGACTCCCGCCGTCATCCTCCAAACAAACGAGTATCCATCCAGAAAGAAACAGGAAAAAACAAAGTCACTCGTTTGAATTCATTCAGTCTCCGTCTATTGTTCAGAGTGAGTATCAGAGTGAGAAGAAGAAGGAAAGAAGAGAGGGAGAAGCAGTCCGGCGATGGTGAGAGAGAGAGAGGAGGGGGGAGAGGGTGAGAGAGAGTGAGGAGGAGAGAGAGGAGGAGAGAGAGAGAGGAGAGGAGGAGAGAGAGAGGGAGAGGGAGAGAGAGAGAGGGAGAGAGAGAGAGGAGAGAGGAGGAGGAGAGAGAGAGAGAGAGAGAGAGAGAGAGGAGGGAGGGGAGGAGGCATGCAGCATGACTTGATGACTGCTACGCCCTCTGTGTGTGTGTGTGTGTGCGTGCGTGTGTGGTGTGTGTGTGTGTGGTGTGTGTGTGTGTGTGTGGTGTGTGTGTGTGTGTGTGTGTGTCTGTGCGTGTGTGTGTGTGTGAGAGGTTCATGTACCGACTCTGTAAAATACAATGAAATACAGGCTACACTTTGATTTAAATAGGATTATTATAGAGAAACACAGCAGGCTGGTCTGGGGACTGTAACTGTAACTGTAACTACTGATTAGACTCAATTAATGAGAACAGGCTAAATTCATCTAGACTTTCTAAAATTAGACGCTTGGACCCGAAACAACTTCCAACTGGGGCACGACGCCAACGCGCCGGTTCAGTAGAACCGCAGGAAGCTGGGTTCAGACCCCGTGTGAGGGATCAGTGACAGTGTGCACCTGCCTCGTTGTTTAAAACCACGATGAGGTCAAACAAAGAGAACACGTGTTCGGGCTCGAACCTGCAAACCACCAGGACGCTGCTCTGATCTCAGGTCGTGTGGTTGTGACAGACGCCTGAGACGAGTGCTCCAGCTGCAGGGCGACTTGTTGTCACCTGACAGAACACAGACTGTTCCGCTCCGCCGGTATCTGTTATCTCTCCGGCTGCACACGCCACTTCCTGCCACTTCCTGCCACTTCCTGCCTCTGCTGGAATCTGCAGGTGGGAGAGACGACGACGACGGAGGATCAGAAAACTGACGTCCATTCATCTCCGTCTCTCTCAGGACGAGCTCGGTGTGTGTTTGGTGTCGGGGTGTTTCAGCTGCAGGAGCTCGGCTGTGTGTTAAATGACCTTTAATTGTGTTATGTTGGATTGGCTGTCTGATTGAACCTGGCAGAAAACGAGGGGGCGGGGGGGGGGGGGGCGGTAGAGCAAATGAGATCCGCAGCCTCACTTGTGATTGTTTCTCTCTGGAGCTGTTCTGTTTGTGAGCTGCAGAGCGCAATAAGCAATGCATTGTGGGAGAAACGCGTGGAGTGTGTCAGTAGATATGTAGATCTCTGACTCAGAAGAGTTGGGGTGAGACACGGGGGGCAGATTAGTTTAAAATGAATTTATTATGTCAGATTAAAACACTAAAACTGCGTTCCAGCTCATTTACTGTGTTTATGGGTTTAAATGGAATCTGAACCGTCACTGACTGAATCTGCTTTATATTGTTTTTATTTTAAAATCTGTCCCATAAATGTTTGAAGAAGGTTCCTGAACCGTTTTTATTTTTTTATAAAAGCCTGATGCTAATCTACCTGTGCAAAGTTCTTGATTAAACACTATGATGAATAAACTAAAAAAGGATAAACCGGGATAAAAATGGTAACTCGGACATTTATAAAAAAAGATAAAAGGTTCAATCATTAGCTCGTCACTGTTCATAGAAGAAGCTGCTTGTTTGTCCAGGTCGTTAATGATGCTGCACAGACGCCGTGTTCCTGTTCGGTCCAGAGTGGAACGTCCTCCTCCCTCGGCCCGAGTCACGTTCTCTGAACCGAGTCACACGATGTAAAGTACTTTATAGAGTCTGGAACATCAGGGGGCGTTGCCTTTGATGGTCCTGCAGACATCACGGCTGCGTACGGGAATCGAACACAGCGCCTGTTTGTTACTTTATGATTAACTTTGTCACTGATTCACGTCCAGCTGCCAATCTGTACAAAGTGTAAATGATGCTAGCGCGCAAAAGGTAAAGCCAAATGATCTGCATCGCCCCCTGGTGGCTGGCTGCGGTACAGATCCCATCTCCTCCACGTTAGCAGATGGGACATGGGTCCAACTGAAGAGTCAAAGTCAAATAAATCTTTGTCACAGAGGATTTCTGTCAGTTCTTCCCACGCTGATGTTCATGTTTCTGATAAAGGGTTCCAACATGATGATTGACAGCTCGTTAACCTTCGCTGGCATTTAGTTTAGTTTAGTTGGATTCTTCCTTTAGGTGGTTTAGTTAGTTATTTAACTTAATCTAACTTAATCTAACTTAATCTAACTTGTGATTTCTTCCTAAAACACTGAACATTGTTATTCAAGTCATTCAGTATAAATATTTCTTCCTCATGTTCCCATGATGCACTAAAGATCACATGTTACACGCTTTGATCTCACGTGTGTGTGTGTGTGTGTGTGTGTGTGTGTGTGTGTGTGTGTGTGTGTGTGTGTGTGTGGTATTGTGTGTTTTTAGGCAGTGAGGTCACAGCTGTTTCTTTCCACATGTGTCCCACCCATCGTTCCCCGGAACCAGCAGAGGACACGTGGAGTCTGGATCCAGACCAAGCCCCCCGGCACACGGGGAGACTCCACATCACGCAGAGATGAAAAGCCTCGTCTTCACACACACACACACACACACACACACACACACACACACACACACACACACACACACACACACGAGTCCGAGAACAATACACAGAACTGCCGACATCAGCAGAACCTGGACCAGAGATTCTCTGCGTTTGAGCCTCGTTCACACACAAACTCTTTTAAGTCACTAAGAGATTTTTTACAAACAGCTTTGAAAGATTGTTTTTACGTTTTGGGATTTTCAAAAAGTCAGTTTTTGTATGTATGTGTGTGCACGTGTCAAACGGAGGTTTTGGGAAACGATGATGTCACAGTTCAGTCGGTGAACGCCTGCTGTTGCTTTGATGTGCATTCTCATGTGTGTTGGTATGAATGGAAGTTATTACTGATATGAAACTGGATCTTTTGAGTTGTAAAATGCAGAGTATGATCCTACAGTGAGTCCACCTCTTTGTTTCAGACTGATCTGCTGCAGACATTCGTGATCCCCAGAGGATGGATCCTGAAGACCTCCTGAGTTTTCATCCATTCAGTGAAACCTCATGTTTACCGTGGTGTCCCAGCTGCGAGTGCGGCTCTGCGACTGTGTTTAGTTTGGTTTACCGAGGGAACTTGGTTTGTTTAGTTCACACTGCTGCGGGTTCAAGGAGCTGCGACCTCCTGGAAGTCGTTAGAGACAAACCGCTGCCTTCGCTCGCCCATCACGTCGCAGCTCTCCGGCGCCGCGGGTCGTCTGAGGCACCTGCGCTCAGCTGCGATAAAGATTCAATACCATAAATATAGATATTTAAATGACGCTGGTAAGTACAATCAGGAATGGTCTCATATTTAATCACTCAAATTCCTATTTACGTTCTGCTTCCCCCGTCTTATCCCCACGACTTCACACAGGGGTCTAAACACCAAAACACGCACTTTGTTGTGCACGGCCGTAAAAATGTTTAAACGTTAAATTAAAATTTGATGAAATATGGCAAATAACATCTGCACCTGCGTCTCTGCGGCTGCACAGATGTTCTCTCCCTCTCCGGTGTTTTACTTTTCGCGGCCAACAGAAACCTTCTGCACATGAAACGGTTCTCACGTGTTTTTGTTTTTTTCCCTCCTCTGCAGGACGACGATCAGACGAAACCGCCGCTCTCCAACAACGCCCGGTACATCAACACGTTGCTCAACAGGCCCTCGGCAGCGGCTCGGACACCCGGGGGGGGAACAGAGAATAGAGCGTTGGACACCATCTACATTCTTGACCTTCTCTCCGTGCTCCTCCTTTGCTCCACTCCCTCTCCTTGTATCCCACCCTCCCCTCGCTCCCCTCTCCATCTGTTTTCTTTACCTCCGCACTCCCTCGCTCTGCGGCACCGTTCCCTCAGAAGATAAATGTACTGTTCAGCAGAATTATCTGTGGACTTGCAGGGAGCGGCAGCATGAAGGTCAGTGTGTTGACTGGATCTGAGCTCCGAGCCACATGGTGCAACTTTTCATTTCGCTGAATCACAGGTGAGAATGTGTGTTGCTCTAAAAAAAACTAACAACAACACAACTAATTTCTCATTTAGATGAATATTAGGGCTTTTTTCATTTGAGGAATATGTCCAGCTTCTAGTTTTAGTGCATTTGACCTTTGTAGATTAATTAAATTAAATTGCTCTTTAGAATCTAGTGGCTGCTCATCAAACAAATCTTCTTAAATCATCAAGAATCAGATTATGAGATTCATGGTTCATCGAAGATTCTCAAAACCACAAACAAACCAACTCACACATATGAGAACGGGTCTAGATATTATCTCCATTTACTTATATTCACTTTTACTGAGAATTGTGAAACAACCAGAAATTGAAAAAGATTAAAACATGACAGTATTTTTAATTTCACAAAACCTTTGTGTATCTGATACGAGGTGAAAACTTTCAGAAATGTCACAGTTCACTCTTCATACATGAGCGTCTATTTGTCTCAGGCTGATCTTGTTATGAAAGCGTCTCTGGAATATGAATTTATGTTTTGCATTATTCCAAACAGGACATTTGGCAGACGCTGCTGTGTATTAACTAAAGTGCAACACATGATAAACTGTGGTGCGGTGCAGAGGTTCGCTACGTGACATGTTCATAAACCTCCCGCAACACTGGATAATATATTAAGTGTTGAGAGAAATATTATTTTACTAAAGATGAATTATAATAACAGATCAAATAACAGATATACAACATTCTTGTTTCCCTCTCATCACGTCTATGATATGACAGTTTGCTGTTAACTAACCAATGAATTGAATCCTTGGCCATATTATTTTAAAGTATTTTTAATAGTTTTTTTCTTTATAAGAAACTTTACCGTCATCATTTACTGCAAAATGCAAAACGTCTGATTCAACAACACAACTGATTCTCTCGTGTGTGTCGCCTCAGTTGTGAGTCACTCAGAGGTGTTTGTGTTATTACCTTCTCACTTCATCGTCTGTTGCCCTTTTGTAAGTTTCACTCCCCAAACAGAAGAAACAGGAGAGGAGAGAAGTTATTAAAAAGTTTGACTTCTGAAATAACAACACCCCCCCGTGTTGTCAGTCGCAGATAAATCTGTGTATCGGAAGCATGAACCGGTGTCACATCTGTTGATACACAATCTGAATCCTCAGCGCGACCTTGAAAGGAATGAACCGGTCCATTCAACCTCCGTCACACATCAGTCGTCCTGTTTGACTAAAAAAGGATAAAACGAGAACGTGGAGCTTCTTTATCTCATTTATCTTCTCAAACAGTGGAAGCTCCTCCGCAGCGTCTTGGGAACGTGACGCCCGGTAGAAGATTGACCGAGATAAACTGATATGAATATACACACACACAATCTGAAGTCACCTGAGTTACACTGTGTGTTTGTACCGGGGAAGAACAAAGTCACAAACTTTAAATAACAAACGTTTAAGAAATCACTCGACTCAGTTGATAAATGTTTTTCTCTGTAAGTCAACTTACATCCTGTATAGACCACGGATGAATAAAGATGGACGGGGAGTGAAGCCAAAGCGTCTCGATCGCCCCCTGGTGGGTGGCTGCAGTACAGGTCGTAAACCCCGCCTCCTTCATGTGACGGACCGAACAAAAAATACCAGTCTGAGATAATACCTCCTAGGTCTGGGAGACACTGGTCTGTGGTTATAGATGGTCTATAAACTTCAAGTGCCCTTCCATTGTGTGTGTGTGTGTGGTGTGTGTGTGTGTGTGTGTGTGTGTGTGTGTGTGTGGTGTGTGTGTGTGTGTGTCTGCCTCAGGCTCGTACATCTTGTGGTTCAGACTGTCAGAATCTTCCATCCTGTCTTTTTTAATCAAGAGCAACTCAGACTGATTCTGTTCTCACGACTCGTCTTCCGTCAGAAAAAAAAAACTCTCTCTGGCTCTTTTGTGCGTCTTCAGTGTTTTTACTTCACTACATGTTTTGTGTTCTTTTAGAAGTCGTCTCTCCGTCCTCTTCTCGCTGCCTCGTCTCCACGTCCACGTCCTCTCTCCTCCCTGATTTACACCGAACACATTGTTACTGCGTCGGCCTCGTGCAGAGAGAGAAACAGGGCGACTGCATTAATCTGCTCTAATGTGCAGCTCACTCCATCTTCCCGGGGAAAAGGCCGGCGAGAGCAGACGACTCTTGAGAATCAATCAGTGAGAATCAATCAATTTCAGCCCACGTCTCCGACTTGCATTAAATCCACTGTGTGTGGTGCCATGAGGCCGGAGTCGCCCTCTTCAGGTTTCAGCCTCTGTCGAAGCAGAAAGTAGAGATAAAGAGATTATCAGTTAATCTAATTTAACCATCTATAGGCATGTGTGGAAATCAAATTCTTGTTCTGTTCTTTAAACAACTGACATTTCTCCCAAATTCCTAATTCAACAGACGCTGGCATCGAAAGGGCCGAGAAGCAGATTTAAGAGAAATGTGCAGAGTCGTATGTTTTAAGACGCTTTTCAAGAAGTGTTTCACTAAATACACGAAAACTTTGGGGAATTCTCAGTCTGTGTGGTTGAGTATTAGAGGAAATGAGAGGAAACAGCTCCGGTTGTTTAGTGTCTGTGGTGGAATCCTCCTCAAACCAGTTCAGGAGAACTCAGGGAACACGTGACTCCCCCTGACTGGTCGTACACCAACATCCCTGAATGTCTGTGACTCCGTCAGTGGTGAATTTACAGTTCTCAGTCAGTTGCTCCTCCGTGTCCCATAAAGGTCGGTGTTTATTGTGTTAAACTTTAGCGTCTCACACGTCCCCTGATCTTCCTTTGTACTGGACATGGGAAGTCCTCTCGTCCTCTCGTCCTCTCGTCCTCGTGATGCTGTCACGTAAACGTCCTGTGAAGCTCAGAGAAGCTACTGGGACCAGTTCCAGCTGCAAAATGTGTTTCATTGATATTTGTCTTTTGAATTTCAAGTTGTTTTACATTTTGAGACAAATAAACAAACCTTGTTGAGCGATCTTGTTCACTACTAACTCCAGGTGAGGCTGTGTGTGATCTGGGAATTGAACCCACACACGCACGTTTACCGTCAGTGGATCGTAAACCTCTCACCACAGCCGCGGTCGCCTCCTGTTCAACACCTAATTCAGTTTCTATCATGCACCAGTGGCCCAAAGTTTAATGTTTTCACTTTTGTAAAGACTTCGTGTCGACTTGGACTCAAGGTCGAACTTATTATGATCGAAGGTCAAAGTCAAGGTCGCCATCACCTTCAAAAACATGTTTTGGGTTTTTCAGTGGAACATCTCAGGATCACCTCGGGAATTTCTTCACATTTGGTAAAATGTTGACTTTGACTCAAAGAACAAGTTGGATTTTGGTAGTTTGAGGTCACAGTGACCCCCAAACCCCTTTTACCTTGAGAACACTTTATCTTAACGCTTTATCCCGGCAGAATCTTTTCAAATTTGGCAGAAATGTTCACGTGGACCTGAGTGAGACGTCAGGTCAGAGGTCACTCAGGTCAGAGGTCACTCAGGTCAGAGGTCACTCAGGTCAGAGGTCACACAGACTGAAGCCGGTTGGTGGAGGCTTGTTATCGCAGTGATGATAATTCATTTAGAGCCACTTTAAGCGAATCATTTATTGAACACATTAGCACATAAAAAGACCAAAAGAAAGATTATTACCCATGTATATTTTATATCTTATATATCCGTAGCCAATGCATGGGGAGGAGCAGAGCCTCCACTCGGGTAGAAAGTTTAGAAACCAAACAGAAGAAGGCAAGCACAGCTCGAGCTCACTCAGCACAGTCGCCCTCTGTCGCTAAGAGTGCCACAAGATTATTAATAACATCCATCATCGTTATACAGTTAAATATTAAAATAACACAGCCACTTGGATATACTGCATAATATATTTATATCACTCTAGAGACCTTTTGTAACTTGAACAGCATCTACAGGATCATGCTCGTTCTCTTAGCGCCATCTAGCGGCCTCTCAGCACAGTTACAGTAGTAGTACAATCAGAAACACAGCAGTTTGAAGGGGGGGGGGGGGGGGGGGGGGGACCAGCACTTTGCACCATTTACAATCTGTAACAGGAATCGGTAATACTCATTGTTATTATTATGATTATGATGTTAGAGTCAGGCAGTGGGATGGAGACGTGTCAGAGGAACTATGTTGAAAAGGGGTTTGAACACAATCCTCCTTTCAGCAGCAGCAGAGGAGTCGGTTGGTTCCTGGAAACACGCGTCACTCGGACTCGAAGCCAGAAGCTCGTGAAGAAGAGAGATCGAACCTCGACGAGGCCACATTCTGATTTAATACGTCATAATTTCACAGTTTATTTCGAGCTGCGCACGTTCACATGAATCAACAACTCTCTCCCGGAGTGAATTTTTTGTAAAGGGACGCGTGTTTTAACCCCTTTATATCAGAACAAGTACACTTTACATAACGGTGCAGCAATTTTAAACAATATTTTGTACATATTTAGGTGTATTTTTCATTCCTTGGTTTTCAATAAGGCTTTGTTCTCATGCATCGTGTGATGTCAGAACTGTTGCATGCTCTTCTCGTGCAGACGGATTTTAAATCTGCTTTAAATCATCGAACTAAATTAACTTTCAAGAATCTGCAAATTGATTTTAGCTGCTTGACACAACAAAAGAAAAATAGACTTTGTTATTAAACCCATAAATATAAATACAACCCTAAACGTGCGTGTGTAGCAAAAAACAAACAAACCCGTGATTTATAATAAAGGAGCTAAAACACGGTCTAGGCACAGTTAGCACTAATGCTAAAGTCACAGGCAACTTCCTGTTCGTCACTTCCTGCCTCGTCACTTCCTGCTCCGTCACTTCCTGCCTCGTCACTTCCTGCCTGTCTTCTCTACAGTCTATCACAAACAAGCTGGACACTAAATAATATTTATTACAATGCTGATCTCGTCTGGTGTTGCTCGGTCAAGATGCGTGTGTTTACATTCCGGTAGGCACAGAGGAAGTGCTGCCCCCTGGTGGTAGCAGGGTAAAACAGTGAAGAGGTGATTGGGGGGGGGGGGGTGGTCAGATAAGATGCTGGATTCGAGAGGTGGACTGCCGATCTCGTCGTCTAGGCGACCACCCACTGCAGGATGCTGGTGTCTTTCCCGCCGGTGGAGAGCAGGTGACTGTCGTCGTGCAGGAAGGCAACGTTGGTCACGTGACTGCTGTGGCCACCGTACTCGTGGCCCGGAGCCTGGACACGTGCAGAGGAAGAAGAGAAATGGTTTTAATGGTGAAGACGACGACGACGACAACAGGATCAGATGTTCATCAGAAAATATACTTAAGACTCCACCGCCTTGATTCCCATTGTCCCCAGTTTGAAAGACTTTCAACACAGCAAAGTTTGCTTCATGAGAACTTTGAGGGTTTAACGACCACGAGTACTTATCCTTAAACTTTCATTCCTCCAAGTTCATAAACTAACTAATCAATTTCTTAATATAAACTTAAGAGTAGAGACGTTCTCACAGTGACGGGCCTAAAAGGTTCGGAGCCATCTAATCTGAATTTAAGACAGTTTATTACTTCTTAGGTTATTTATCTGTCAAATTGGAATCAACACATTCTCAGACTTTTTAAAAAGGAGCCATGTCCACCCTGGTAATTTCTCTACGTTTCTCTAAAGCCTGTTTCTTGCACCATGTGACAATCATCTGTGAGAAAAGTTTCTGAAGTTTCAAATAGTGAGAATCAGGAACCAGGAAGTTCAGGAGTCATTCGGTCCCAGTTCTGTGGTTGTGAGAAAACCAGATATCGGACTCATGGACTGAACTCTGGACTTCGCTTGCTCGTTTGCATTGATTGAAAATATTTAAAAGTAAATTGAGCTGTGGCGTTTTTAAAATTGTACGGATCTGGGTTTTATATTCATGATGCCAGAACCTTTCAGATTCTTCTTCACACGCTCAGTTTCGACAACAAACCTTTTGCGTCAAGCAGCAAGTGCAAACGAGACTTTCTGCTTTCAGCCACTAAACTTTTAAGAGCAGTGCTTATAACCATACACATGTTGGAAGTATTTACAGTGTCTGTGCTAACGGCCTCCAGCGCCTCTGCAGAGACAGTTAACTTTACTGCTCCACTTTAAATGGCTGTGGCTTCAAATTCGATCTTGCTGAGAAGCCACAGTCTCCATGTGTTTGTGGGCAGGAAAACACCTGGAAGAGCTCTGGCTGGATTATCGGGCCGCTGGTGATTCTGCGGTTGAGCGTTTGGTTATTTCTGCTGAGCTTTCATTGTGTTTCTCCGTGTTCGTTACCACTTGATCGCACCGCGGGGGGGCGGAGGGGAGCGGCGGCTCGGCCCGGGAAGTGAACTCACCCTTGGTTGGGAGCAGGGGAAGGAGAACAAGTGCACTTTGCCGAAGTCGTCGGCAGAGGCCAGCAGGGATCCGTCATGTGACCTGCACACGGCGTTGAGGTCGGTGCCGTCCGCGCCGTCGGGCCAGATTCCTGAGAGACGCAGGGAAAGTGAGTTCAGTGAACGGCTGAGAGAGAGAAGAAGGAGGTCGAGGGAGTTTCATCCACCTACCGAAGGTGGTGAAGGCCAGAGTGCAGGTGGAGGAGGCCCAGTCCAGGTTACGCACCGTGTCCATGCTGGTCACATGTTTACAGCTGGAGGCCTCCCCTGAAAAATACAAACAAAAAATAACTTTATTCAAGAACAATCAGTGTTTTTAACATGAATTTATGTTTGAAACATAAGAGCTCGTGTTAAAAAAACAGGATTCAGCTTTTTAAGTCACAGTCAGAATCAGCTGCAGCAAGTTGAAGAGTGAAGCTGAACTGAGATCAGTTAAAAGGACTGAGAAGTTATTAAAAACCAGAGTTTATCTCCAATATTCAGCAGGAAACTTTGAAAATATGAAGAATTCTGAACAGAGTTTTGTGGATTTGTTACAGCTGCAGCTCTTGCAGAGGATCATGGGTAATATCAAGCTCTCCCTTGTGTTTCACTTTATCACTCAGACATGTGGCTGCAGGGGGCGCTGTTGCCCAGTGAGTTGCACAGTGCCGCTTTAGAGGGCGAGTGACGTACAGAAGAGGATCTCGTAGTCTCCTGAGTTGGTGACGAGGTACTGGCTGTCCTTGGACCAGTCCACGTGGGTGACGAAGCTGGAGTGACCCTGAGGGCGAAGGAAAACACTGAACACCTCAGAGAACATGAAACTCTCAGGCAGTTTTCTAGTAGACAAACCATAATAACAATAAATGAATAAAAGGTGGTTATTTCAGGAGCGTGTACGTACGGTGCATTTCCCCACACGGCTGTACTTCCGCCCGTTCTCCGTCACGGCGTAGATGTAAACAAAGTTGTCGTGGGAAGCCACAGCCAGGAAGTTACCGTCTGCGGGCACGAGGGGAACAGAGACATTACAGCTTGTGTTACAGTCGATGTGTCGGGATGTGCGCCGGGTCGTGGACAGGCGGCGGTTTACCTGGAGAATACCTGATGTTGGAAATGATCTCGTTGCCGTCGGTGTGCATAGAAACGAGATCCCGGGTGTCGGTGTCCAGCACCAACCACCTACAACACACACGAGCCACAGTTCAGCTCAGGGGCCTCGTCACAGGTTCGATTCCCCAACCAATATCTTTATATACTCTCTGCAGAAAACTGTCAATCTGCACATCTTATATTCAGAGTTTATTTTTAGTTTGTCATATTCCTACCGACATCATCACTTTGTCTTTAAATGCAAACAACTCCTGCAGCTTTGCAAACTTGTCTCTTGTCTATAGGCTAATTATATTTACCGTAGTACATTACTGTGTATCAGTTACTTTGTTTTTACTATGTTTTATGTGTATTACAATCTATTTTGATCTATTTTAATTATTCGTATCTGTTTTATTGTTACTTCGCTCTATGTGCAATGGCCACAATCATTTCCCAGTTGAGATAACTGACTCTCTGTATTAATATTACTATATTTCCATTATAATGTTCATTTTATCGTATTTATTTGTTTATTTGAAAAGGACAATGCAGAAAAACATTCTAACACGTCCCAGGAACTTGATACACATGTTCTTCATAAAGGATTTATAGCCGAGGATAATTTACCATCCCTGGTTTGACTTATGACATAAAAATATACGTAAACCCGACAAGATCTAATTACCCAAATCAATAATTGTCACATTAACATGTGAGAAACATCTGTAAATCAGCCATTTATGCTCTGATGTTTTTAACCAAGAAATTAATCAGGAAAAGTGTATGATAACTAGTTACGAGTATTACTTTTCAAATAGTATATTACATCGTGCTGCAGTCTATATCATTTTCCTTATCTTCGAATTAGTTTACTTGTCATGAAAGTGCCTGTAAAATAAACTGAGCTCTGTAGCTTCTCATGATTATTGTTATAAGAGCTCGATCAGTTGTCATCTTGTTTAATGGTTGTTCCACCGGTTGTGAATGTTGTGTCAAGTGTTCGATGCCGACCTTCCAGTCATGGTCCCGACGGCCAGAACGGCTCCGCTGGGATGGAAACCTGCAGACCTGCCCGGATCCTGCAGCGGAGGAAGAGTTGAATTCAATCACAACGATCTTACTATTAAAAACCAGAACAACTCTTTTAATATCCTGCTGTTCGCCGCTTCCTCCTCCTCACCTCGATGGTCTTGCTCCAGAGGGGCTGATGGGAGTTGGTGTCCCAGAGGTGAACCTGCTTGTCCTGGGAGCAGGTGGCGAACTGCTCCATGGACGGATGAACATCCAGACCCCACAGCTCGTCGGTGTGACCCTGGAACAACGTCACGTCTCAGTGAGTTCAGGAAGGAAGGTGGAGAAACTACATCTTTAAAGAGCGTGTGGAGGAAGGTCATCGAAACGTGTGTGTACCTGCACAATCGGGGTCAACGTGTCGGGGAACGCCGCTCTGATGATGGCGTTCTTTGTGGTTCCAACAAACAGCTCTCCTGGTTTCCCCTCAGTCAGAGCGCGAACGGGACCAAGCGCCTCGCCGACCTGGACACACACACACACACACACACACACACACACACACACACACACACACACACACACACACACACACACACACACACACACACACACACACACACACACACACACACACACACACACACACACACACACACACACACACACACACACACACACACACACACACACACGTTTAAATACGTCTCCTTCTTGATTCTCTCTTTCATACACAGTCCAGCTCCATCACCTCCATCTCCGACTGTTTCCTGTAGTCGTGGTCCCACAGCGCCACCTTGCGGTCCTTGCCTCCTCCGGACACCATGGTGCCGTCCTTCAGGACACACAGGGAGAAGATCCCGCCCTCGTGGGCCCCCGACACCACCTGGCTGATGCGGTGACCACCTGTCAATCACAGACAGGGAGTCACTCACTTGGATTTTGTTCTGCTTTCGAACATCCCGTCGTGTTCTTACATGAACGCCGTTGGAGATTTGGCTGAGAAGGATTTATTCAGGTTTTTTACCTTTGGCCCAGACGTAGATGTTCCCACTGGAGTCTCCGGTGATGGCGTCTCCGTTCTGAGCAAACGCCACGCACAGCACGTACTTTGGTTTCTCATGTTTCTAGGAAACGGCGAAAGAGAGAGAGATGACATGAGGCTCAGTTCTTTTAATCTGACTGTACAATTTCATTATTTCAGAGTAGAAGATTGATTTGAGGTTGTCGGGGGTGTCGTATCTGTCTTCGTACCTCGAACAGGCCCTGTCTCTTGCTCAGAGTGTTTCCCTCCATGGTCCAGAAGTTAATGTGAGACTTTCCACAGGTGACGATCAGGTTGGCGTCCATGGGATGGAACACGGCGCCCAGGACAGAGTCGTTGGAGCACTGCAGAGACGGAACGCAGCACGATATGAAACACGGATCTATCACAGATTTTTACAAACATTTGCATTCATTCTGGTTATTCATTATGTTTGGTAACTATAATTTCAAACCAGGAAGTGCAATCCATATGACAGATGTATGAATGAGATAAGGGTCAAAGGTCTGTTACCTTCACATCAGCCAGTTGTTTCTCCTTCTGCCAGTTCCAGACAGACAGGATGTGATCGTTGGCATCGTCCACGGCGCAGAGGAAGGCGCCGCCGTTCTGAAAAGAAGAATAAAAAGGAGTCAGATCTTAAATAGTATTTATTAAAAACGAACGAATGTGAACCACCGGTCGGTCGCTCACTAAACAGGATGTGAAGCTGCTCACCGACTTGGAGAAAGTGACACAAGTGACCGCTCTGTCGAACACGCCCATCCCGATCACGTGGAGCGTGTTGAGACTCACGGAATCCCAAACACGAACATGAGGAGCCAGCGGCTGAGCACAGACGGGACAGAGTCAAAACAAACATTTTAAAATCTTTGTTCATATGCAAAATGTGTTTATTCCTTCATCTTAATGTTTAAGAGCAAAACTACGTCTGGATGTAAAAGGAGGAGAAAGAAAGTGGGTTTTTAACGCTACCTTTCCATCCTTAGAGTTTCCGGCCATTTGCCCCGTTGCTATGGTAACCATGTCAGGATGGACACTCAGGCTGATAAGAGGGGAAAAAAATGAAATATTATCTCATCTGCGTTATATTTTTATCCACATTTTCTTTACGGAGAAAAGGTGTTAAAACCTGGAGGAGGTGATTCAGATGAAGATGAACATTAAAATGAAAACAGGATATGACGTCATGTTGCTGCAGTTTTATGATATACTTTTAGTACGTCTGAGGAAAAAGCCTAAAACATGTTTTTAAAAACTCACTGACACTTGAATTTCTCAAATTCTGTGAATATCTTTAATGTAACTCTGACGTTCTGAAGTTCATTTAAGTGCAAACCCCAGTTTTATCAATTCTGGAGTTGGACTCGATGCGACGGCGTGGGAGAGGAGACCACGTTTGTTTCTCTGCAGAGACCAACGTCTTTTCCCAGCATGCCCTGGGGGGGGGGGGGGGGAGATTGGGTTTGTTTACGTCCCAGTGGCTCCAGTCAGAGCTCGTTCAGGAAGTCCTACTGGCGCTCGTCAAGTAAACCACAACTCCCACTAATGTTAAACCCAGTCAGCTGCATGAGCGATGAGAGGAACCGAACCTCGGGCTGATGTACGAAAAATATTGTATTTGTACGACAATTTTACCCCCAGTACGATCAATAATACCTAAATTCCCATAACATACGATAATTCCATCTTTTAGATAATACTAATAAACAGTGTAGTAATCAGGCGACTCATCGTACGTCTGTGTTTATGTTTGTTGTGATGTCTGCGAATGCAAATCATAAATCAGTTTTTTATGCTTCTCTTCTTACAACAAAACTTGTTTGACTAAACATTTGCTACGTTTTATGAAAGTATTTAATTATAAACTATTTATTTTATTGTTTATGAATCTTTAGTGTTTTCTTGGATACGACTCGCTCACTTCCTCACATCTTGCAAAGCTGGTTTTGACTGAATAATAGACGTGGATAAATATAATGAATATAACAGTATAAATAATAAATCTAATTCTTTGTATATTTAATGACAGTCTTCTTGGTGCTTTCTCACCATTTGACGTCATCGTTGTGGCCCAGGTAGTGTCTCTGCTGCTGCTCCTCCGTGTTGTACAGAACCACCACGGAGGCGTTGAAGTAGACGATCTCTCCCGTGGGCAGCAGGTAGAGGTTGGAGCGGCAGTCACGACCGCGGTAGCCGTACCTGCACCGCGCTCAAGTTAGGGAATCAGACGGGAGCGGAGCTGGAGAGGTGGGAGTTCAGTTCGGGCTTTTTTTTAACTACACGTTATTCTACTTCAGCCAACAATTAAAAAGCTGCATCATCAAGAACAAATTTCAAAAAGCAGAGTAATAAGAAATCAATCATTAAATACGTACTAAACAATAAATATATGGTACAGTTATTTCCACATGTATTTATTTATAGTTCAACTCATTCACTTCTCCACTTCACATCCACTCAGTCTGAAGGATACACCCACTGCAGCTTCAGCTTGCGTCCGGCAGCGCCACCTTGGGGTCGAGGCTGTAGCTCTCCCTCTGCTGGTCGGGGAGGTGCATGGTGACGGGACGTCCTCGCAGGAACATCCTCACGTATCCATCCTCTGACGGGACGAGGAGAGAGGAGAGATGGAACGTGTGAGGAAAGGAAGAGAGGAACAAGGACACAGGATACACGTCTGAACTTGAAAACATAATAGATTGATGATATCTACAGATTAAAACCCTTTAATCAAAATACTTCAGAAACAAACACATGCTCTGTAGTTCCTCCTTCTTTCCACTGGTAACTGCTGGTGTTATAATAAGATGCTTCAGAAGTCAGTTCTTCTCCTAAAGACAGATTTCCAGGGACAACTTCTACAGGAGGTTTGATGTTTCTAACGAGAATTAATGGCTCGAAATGAAAAGAAATAAAAATCCTTTCAGAGAACGTCGAGGCTCCTTCAGCCTAATTAACTGTCACACGTCGTCTTCTTCTTCTTCTTAAAAGCTCATTTAATCTCTAATTAAATCAGACACACGGAGACTTTCACACACGGATATAAAGCTTCAGCTTCTCACCTGAATTCAAGGAGCATTCCTTGGATTTGCTGAAAAAAGAAGAAGAAGGAGAAACGAATGAAACGTCTCCTGTGAAGTTTGATCTGCAGCTCAGCTCGGTCAATATCATCATCATCATCATCATCATCATCATCATCATCATCACACACAGAATATAACAGTGTTTATTAAAGCTCCTATAAGACTGTGAATTATTCATCCTTTCTTCTTCGAGCTGGACTCGTCGTGGAGAAGATAGAGAACAGAACCAACTCCAGTGAGGAAGAAAAACTGTTCACATCTTTAACTGCTGTGGAAATTACTTCATCCAGTGATGGGAACGACAATTAGAAGAAGTTTGCACATAAACAATGTTAACTTTTAATATTTTCATACTGTAATAAAGCCTTTGCAGTAAGACGTCCATGTTATCTCAGCTTCAGATCATCTGTCGTTCTATCGGTTGCAGAGATAGTTGAAAAAAAATGCATTTTTTAACTATGCATGACGTCTTTTTTTAACTTTTTCATGATGTCACTGATCATATGACATCATATCATGAGAAACAATCAATAGCAGCATTAGATTGCCTCTTATTTGCAGAGTCTTATTGGCAAATGTGTTTTTTTGTACCATTTTTGTCGACCTTGAAAGTTACTGATCAACTTGGAAAGTTAATAATCTGCCGATAAACTTCAATGTAATATTTGGAGCAGATCTGGACCCAGATCTGTAGCTGAGAAATCATCCAGAGGCGTTTCTTTCCAGGCAGCGAGAAGTGACTCAGAGGAAATATAAGAAAAGTAACTTCCCATGTGCTCTAAAGTTTTTAAATCAAGCCTGGACAGACTCTTCTGTATGTGTCACATGTAAAGAGACGTTTGGTGTTAGAAGCAGCACGACACCATTCCAGCCCAGATTTAAACTCCTGATGGGACAAGCTCCAGCTCATTTATCTCCCTGAACGAGAAAAGCTTTGGTTCGGAGAAAAGAGGAAAAGACAGAAAAAGAGAAGCAGCCGTTAAAGCTGTTGAGTTGAAATAGTTCGAAAATCGGTCGAGACTTCATTTTAAGAGACAGATTTTTAAAAAGGCCTGAACGCTCCGAGGCAACAACACGCACAAGGAACAGACTGTGGGGAAATGGGTGCGTCAGTCTTATTAGAAGTCGCTGCAGCAGCCCTGAGCTAAATTCTGTGATCCTGGACAAGACACGGATCAGCTTCTCTCTCTCTCTCCTGAATAAAGACGTCTTTAAATGTGGCCGAGGACAGAAGTTGATCAAACAAGCGAGCAGAGACGTCCTGTGACACTGAATGTGCAGCTCAGACACAGAGGAGGGAGGAGGAGGAGGAGGAGGAGGAGGAGCGGACAGAGAATCTCTGCGTTTATGAAAAAAACAACCTGACGATCATCAGACCCGTCACTCAGAACCCGCCGCTGCCTCATCACTGAATCAGCTGTCTGTCAATCACCCGGGTCCAGCCCACCCTAACCTGCCAGGAGGCCGTCAGCCAACCAGATTATCAGGATGCTGGCAGCGCTGCCATCGGCTGACAGGTGGAAATCACCATGGCAACAGCAGTAAAAAAGTAAGGCTTGATAAGATAAAGGGAAGCGGAGGGAGCGTCTCTTCCTGCTCGGCAACAGGAGGGAGGACGGGGAGTAAACAGAGGGAACTGAATAAACTCCTCATCAAGCGAACAGACAGGGTGAAAACCTCCTGAGGAGTAATACAGAATACATCAGTGTCCGGACCGTGACGGCTTCGCTGCCGTCAGAACAACATCACAAAAGCTGTAGGGGGGGGGGGGAATAACAGTAGAACACAGACCGGTGAAGAACTTCAGTTCTGTAGAGTTTATAGATATCCCTGAGAGTAAAAACTAATCCTGCTCTGGATCCTTGTGGGTCTGTGTTCACCTGCATTCACATTCTAGTTTGGTGACATTTTACTGATTCACATTTGGAGAAATTCACACGCAAATAAAATGTAAAAACGCGCCAGGGGACACGGACGTGAACCAAACGAAACATGATTTATGATATTCAAATAAATTAGCTTTGCATTCGGAAGGAAACGTGTTCCAAGCCTGGTCTGACATGACCCCCAGTGAAGCTAAATCATGTTGATCGCCCCCTGGTGGTTGGATATAGGTCATAAATCCGGCCTCCTCCATGTTAGCAGATGGGACACAGAATACATTGTTCTAAAAGATGGTTTCGGTCATTTTAGGAAGTTCTTATCACACTGATATTCAAGTGTTGACCAAAAGGCGTTAAATGACGGCGCCCGTATGCGACAGGATATAATTTTGGGGAGGAAGTAGAGACGCGTCGTCCATCTGTATTTACAGTTGAAGGTTCCAACACTCATTACAGGTGTCTGTGTATAATCTGAAGTCTAAGAACCAGGATGAGCAGTGTGTGTCTACACAACCTGACATTTGTTTAACAGGGAGTTACTTGGAAGAGCCTCAGTGTCTCTCTGAACAAGTCACATCAGGTTTTCACTCTCTCATGAAGCCACAGGTGTTTTTAACAGATCAACGAGAAGAGGGAACAAAGGAAATCTATCTTTAAAAAAGTCCATCAGACTTTTGTCTCTTTCTAAATTATGTGAAGCCTCTGAGAAAAGATGAAGAGACGAAGCAAACAGTCGACGGATCTGAGGCGCGGCTGCTGCGTCTCTGGTCAGCTGGAGGCGAGCAGCTCTGTGAAGTCACCACATAAAGGCCTGTTTGTCTCTGTGTGTGTCTGTGTGTGGTGTGTGTGTGTCTGGTCTGCCAGTAAGCTGAGGCATGGCCTGCTTCTAGCCAATGAGAGGACGGGGAGATTGATCCAGAGCCTGTAATTAGTGCAGGGGCATGCTGGGTAACGGGCAGAGCCCATGTGGCTGCAGTCCGTGTCAGCAGGTTTCCAGGGAGAGGGAATGCACAACACACAGACCACTCATGAACATGTAGCGCTGACCTGCCGGCTCCCTGGAAACACTGAGAACCAGAGGACTGATGATGATGACGGCGAGTCAGGCTTCCTCTGGGAAACGCTGCATCATGGGAGAGTTCGGTAAACCTCAGGATACTTTGTGAGGAGCTTTGTTGCATTTGGCTTAAATGTCAAACTACCTTGAGCTGCACTAATGGGCACATAGAGCCTGTCCTGAGAGATCCCATCACCAGTGTTCACCTCTGGTATTAAAACGCTTCCTGTGACCACGTGATTGGATCTCATAACCTGCTTTCTTCTTTTCATAGAGATAAGTCTGCAGATGCAGATCACAACTGGTTTCAAGCCTTTTTCCACAAAGTTTCAACCGTCACTGCGCCGGCATTAAAGATTCAATGTCACTCAGCAGGAAGCCTTTGTATAAGCGTGTGTTATCTAATCTAATAATGATCTAATAATAAGGAATAATATCTGTCTTGGGCTCAAATATCTTGAGAACCGGAGTCACCACTGTGTCTTTTAAATGTGTTTTCCTTGTTCAAACATGAATTCTGTGCCTTTTGTTGACAGAACAACTTGTTAAATATTTACAATCATGAGGATATTTCCTGAGGCTTCTTATTTGTCCAAAAAAATCAAACTGGATGCATGATTGAATTCGTCTTAAATGATTGATAGGATGAGGACTCAGCAAAGTGCTTCATGCAGAGACCACAGCGATGCAGCGAGATGGAGGCTGTGGTCTGAGTGGTGGGTCATAACCCCCTGAACCGTGTGAGTGGTGGGAACATGGGAGTGTCCCGGCTCCATTATGACTGAAGCACTGCGGTGGTTCGGTTAATGGACACGGACACGTCGGATCAGCGCCGCGGTGAATATGACACCAGACTTCTCCGACAATAACAGACAATGCGGTATATTCAAGAGAGGAAGTGAAAGAGGAAACGATACCAATCACTCAGAATTTGCATGTTTTCAGTCAGACGTAAAGGTTTGATTAAATATTTAAATTTTTAGAATATGGATGAGCTTTATTTGTGGTTCTGTCCCAAACAGAGACACGAGATAAAAATCATTTCCCTCTTCCTTGTATTTTGCATAAATTCACACCTGTTACAGTCATTACCATTGATTTTAAAGATATTTCGTAAACGTAAGTGAATATGAATATGAGAGGCAGTCAGTTTGGTTCATTGCAGCGAGACCTGGTGCAACATGCGTCTGCAGTCGGAGACACGGTCGATAGATCTGCTCCATGTTGAGCAGGAGCTGCGATCGATGTTGTCAGTGTTTCTGCACGCTGAGCAGAACTGGGTTTCGTACCATCGGTCCCGTCCGTCTGTGGTCGTGACGCTGGTCGTCCACGTGTCCATAAAGAAACTGTCTCTGCAGCATTTTGTGGAGACGCTCAGATAAAAGCTGTCCTGCATGCTCAATGAGTTGATTAGAACCACAATGGAAGTTCTTCCCTGATAAAGATGTGCGTCTGCAGTGTGTGAGGTGTGTAGTATCAGTTCAGAGCAGCTGAGCACAGTGTGACCGGTTCCTGTCGCTTCACATTCACTCTCACATCTACGTGTTTCATAACTGAGCAGGAATGTGACGAGTTTCATTCGTTCCGACGATCATTAGAGAAACAAAGGAGCCACTGACGACACGCAAACAGGCGAATGAAACACAAAACACGTGTGTGGCGTGATGACAAACCTCTCGTTCACAACACATCTTGTTTCCATTAAAGTCAGATGTTTTTAAGACGACAAACAATCAAACTGTAAATTATCATCGTCTCACGTTTTTAAATCAGCAACAGAAACTTTCTTATTTGTTCTTCAAGCCAAACAGAAATGATAGAATTAGTATTTTGTGCATTTCCATCCAACCTTCCTCTTGTAATTTGATCTGTGTTGCATCAACACAAATGTTTCTACTTTGTAGTGGTTTCATGTTCTCTCTCCACACAGCCCAGCCCCCCCCCCCCCCCCCCCCCCCACACACACACACACACACACCACACAAACAACAAACAGGGGAAAACCCTCTGCATCAAACTGCTTGCTTGACAACAGAGTTCCGTGAGACAACACAACTTCCATGTGTGGTTGTGAAGCCACACAACAGCCGGTGCCTGTGTTTGTACAGAAAACAACTCAAACAACTGCAGCTGCAGAAACACGAGCTTTTTACAAACCAAACCTCAACCAGAAGCTGGGTGTGACACCTTAAAGAGCCTTTTTTCTGAATTTGCCTCATGCATTTTGAATAAAACTAAAGTTACTCAACATTTACTTCATGGTTTAGCAATGAATCATCAAGAGCTTCCCCTGTAAAAAAAACAACCCCTCTACCCATAAACCATCTGTGCTCCCGGTCTCTCTGTCAATCATTGATTATCTATTGTAAACGAGCCGTTTACCTGGAGGACCTCTTCATGTCGGCGAGTTTTCCGTTAGAGTCGACAGCAGAGAGCAGTCTGAGCAGTTCCTGTTCTGTTCAACAGTCACAGCCACAAATCAACTTCCTCCTTCTCTCTGCAAACTTTTAGCTCGGCCCGAGGCCCCCGGCAGCCAATCACAGCCCACTTCCTGACTGTGCTGACCCGCCCCCCCCCATGCATGGGAACCACACAGCCCTCCCTCGCTTTTACAGAGAGCTGCATGAAATGTGATCCATCAGCAGAGGAGAGGGGGGGGGGGAGAGAGAGGGGTGGAGAGGAGGGAGGAGAGGGGGGAGGGAGAAGGGGAGAGAGAGAGGGGAGGAGGAGAGAGGAGTAGAGAGAGAGGGAGGAGAGGAGAGGAGAGAGAGAGGAGGGGAGGGAGAAGAGGAGAGAGAGGGGAGAGAGAGAGGGGAGAGAGAGAGAGGGAGAGAGAGGGAGGAGAGAGAGGGAGAGAAGAGAGGGCGAGGAGAGAGGGGAGAGAGAGAGGGAAGAGGGAGAGAGGAGAGAGGGGCGAGAGAGAGGGGCGAGGGAGAGGGGCGAGAGAGAGAGGGGAGAGGGGAGAGGGGAGAGGAGAGGGGAGGGGAGAGGAGGGGCGAGGGAGAGAGAGGGGCGGGAGGGGAGAGGGGAGAGGGAGAGGGCGAGAGGCGGAGAGGGGTGGAGGGAGTGGAGGGGGAGAGGAGGGGTAGAGGGTAGAGAGAGAGGAGAGAGAGGAGTGGTGGAGAGGAGGGGTAGAGAGAGAGGAGAGAGAGAGAGAGGGAGAGGAGTGGTGGAGAGGAGGGGTAGAGAGAGAGGGGAGAGAGAGAGAGAGGAGATGAAAAGAAAGATAGGAAAGGAAAGGAAAGGAAAGGGAAATGTAAGGACATGAGGAAAGAAGAGCGGAGAGGAGACATTAAGGAAAGGAAATGGAAAAGGATGAATGAGGAGACTAGAGGAAAGTTTGTTTCCTGATGACCTTCGTGTTGTGTTCACTCGTCTCTGTGACCTGTGGGAACTTCACCGTCCATCAGACTCACGGCCTGTTAAACAAATTCACGGTGACACCTGAGTTACTGCGGCTCGACAGGCAGCGCTGACCGAGGAGCAGCGATGATGACGAGACACATTTTACTGACGAAGACGAAGATGTGCTTCTCTTCATCTCCTCTCACAGTCTGAATAATTCAAACCCTCTCAAACATCATGAGAGCAGCTTTAAAGTTGAAGAAACTCTGAACCACCACCATCAGCAGATCTCACACTGGAAACTGAAACGTCATCATTAGAATCAGATACAGATTATGACTTCAAACACAACTCCACTTTGACCTCGGTAACTTTTCTAAAGCTTCAGTAAACTTCAAGTAAGTTTGATTCTCCGTCTGCAGCGGCTGCAGCGAGTCCCAGATAAAAGCATTCAGGAGGAGACAGGCTGCACCGATCACAGCTGCGTTGAGTGCTTTCACTGTACAGATGTGATTATGTACTGTAAATATTAAACATTTAGTATCCTAAAAATAAACAAAAACACCCTTTAGTTACTCAAGCTCCAAACAAACGTCTTCAATCAAGCAGAACGTTGAATAAACTCATGTGACATCATCAGGATCAATTGTTAGAGATGATGTTCATGGAAACACTGGAGACAGATTTTCTACCTGCACAGAGGAGGTTATGTTTTCACCCCCCAGCCGTGGGTTTATTTATTATAAAGAATAAAAACTAATTTCCTCAGAATCCAGCCGGAGCGAGTCGTTACCTTTTGCCACCGGAGGAGCTGCTGGAGGAGGTGGTTCGACTCCGACTCTCCGCCCCCATCTCCCTCCTCACCAGGGTGAGGCGCTCTGTGGACATACTCTTCCTGTAATAAGATATAAAGAAATTTAAATTAAAGAAATAAAAGAAAAGTTTAAACAAATCAAGCAAAATTACATTTAGAGCCCGACCGGGGTTTGATGCCAATACCACTATCGTTAGGGACTCAAAGGATTTCAGATACAAATATATCAGCTTATCTGTATATATTTATATATTTCTTTTTAAATGAATGCATCAATGTCGTTATCAAATCCTTGTGACAAGTAAATTGAGGCTTGATATTTAATACTTTAACAATAAACTTATAAATAACTGTGAATAAAAAGAAAACACAAACACAACCAAGTGTATAGAATCAATCAATCAATCAATCAATCAAATTTTATTTGTATAGCCCATATTCACAAATCACAATTTGTCTCATAGGGCTTTAACAGGGTGTGACATCCTCTGCCCTTAACCCTCAACAGAATAGAACTTCTTCTCTACAGTGTTTATTCTGTTAAATAAAAGTGGTCATACGATTTGACTGTGAAAAGATCTTATCTGGGTATTTGTATTCAGGCTCTGACGTCAACTGGTGTGAACAGGAACCACAGCAGGTTTGTTTTTACTGGGTTTTGTTTAGGCTTCACACCAGATGTCGCGTCACACACACATTTGTATGAGTCTCCTCTTCTTACCTCTTAATGGACTGCAGCACTTCCTTCTTGGGAGAAGACGGGGAGGAGAGGAGGCGTTTCTGTTGAGTGTAGCCGTTACTTAGGGGTCGGGAGGGAAGAGCCTGCAGCAGCTGACGCACTGAGATTAACAAAAATAAACTATTTCACACACAATTCATGCAACAGCTGATCAGACCTCTGTGCTGCATGTGAGCTGGTGTTGTTTTAAAATCCATTTAATCTGTATTTGACACGAACAAGACGAGAATCCGAACTCCCACACGTTCCCACAACTTTCATTCTTTCCATTCAGTTTAATGAGTTTTCAGCAGAGGGCCTCGTCCCTGTGGACACGTTCCCTCCGTCCACACGACCTCAAGCAAGCATGCCAGGCCAGTAGGGGGCGATACAGTCTATCAACCATCCTTCAATGGTGTCGTCTGCTATTCCAGACAGCAGACACTCGTATATAAAGAGTACTTTGAAGTATTAAACACGTTTTGAATCACAACAGGTTAATCAATGCACCACCATTTATATTTAAATAAAGTTATGTTACTCACCCTTGGTGGGCGGTGCTGAAGCTGCGGTGGCCAGAGGTCTCCTCCCGGCGGCATGGCCGCCCCCTGGAGGCTTCCCCAGGCTCTGCTCCTCGCAGTGGCCCAGTCGGCGCAGGGCGTTGGCCAGAGCGGATTTCAGCAGCTGGATATCATCCTCCTGCAGCTGCAGCCGCTGCTCCAGGTGGGACACCCGGTCCTCCACGTCCATGTTGCTGCTGGCCGACGCCGTGTCATCTGGACAGGGGGGGGGACATAAACACAAAGAGCAGCTTTAAGTGTTAAGAATAATCTGCTGCTTTGTCCAGCGATGGTTTTGAGTTTCTTTGAGTGAACAGGATCCTTCTCTGGTTTTAATAATTCAGTTTCTCAGAGAAAGAAAAGCACCAGACAGCAGGTTGTGTTGTTTGTTTAGTTTGGAGCAAGGTGGCGATCACGATGCTTTGGCTTCACTGTGCGGAGCCGTCACGTCGTCCATCTTTATTTACAGTCCATGATCTCATGTGCTTCATATTTGCTTTCATTTCTCAAATGAATTTCTGGGTCACGTTTATGATTTAATAAGGAATCATCGGGGCGAAACCTGGTTCAACCTGCGACAGGTGAAATAATTAGAATCCAACGTAAAACATAGTCTTTTAGAGTTATACATTTATTTATATAATAAAGAAATGATTTAATTACACAATTTAATGCTGCTGCTGATCAACTCCACCCCCCCCCCCCCCCCCCCCCCCCCCTCCACTGCCTTCTCTGCCTTCATTCCTCTTGAACCTCCTCCAGCCTAATCGTCCACCATCCCATCCTGATGACGTCACTGGACGGAGGCCAGATTATACGAGGCAAAGTGCCAACAGCGGATTATCAGCCCGAGGCTCAGGTTAACAGATTACAACCTGAGCAAATCAAAAACTAATTTGGTCAGAACATCTCATGTGAAGCTCTCGGTTATAAAACTCTGCAACAGCCACGTCCTCGTCGTGAGGAATCAAAATGTTTTCGTACAACTTTCAAACTCTTACAGTTTATAGCTTTCTATTTGATTGTATTCATTTTATATTAATTTACCTTTGTTTTGTAAGTGTACAACACTTGGCTGTTTTAAATCTTATTATATATATATATATATCAACTTAGATTTATATTCTCCACACAGATGAAACTGACGAGAGATTTTAGGTAAATATTTGGTAAATTCTTCAAATATCAAGAGTCAAACTCGTGTGTTGAGATGAAGGTTTCTCCTCAACAAGAAACTACAGAGATTTCAACCCTTAAACCTTAATTTTATTTTCTTTATGCATGTTTTATTATATTTTAGGAAAACAAACAGTGAATACTCAGCATTTCTCCATAAGAATATACATTTGAAAGTATTGGATCTTGTCTTGTCTAATAAAAAAGCTGTTTAAATAGCAAAACAACATAACAGCCATAGTTGTTCATATATGTGTAGAATAACATAAATTAAATTAATTGAAGAAAACCACCTAAAATGTTGATATATAAATACAAAGCAAATGCCAATAACCATAACTTCCTTCCTGTTATATTAATGCAAACATCCCAGTTGTCATATGTTCACTACTCGGAGCTGTGAGCCGCAGCAGAGTCAAATGTGAACATTGAACCCGCAGTAAAAGATCCTGCCTCTTCCAATGGGGACGTTACAGGTCACGCGGCCAGCTCCCAGCATGCATCACTTCAGCACAGGCGCTACTGTTACTGTATCACATCAGTCAAATGAGGCAGGAAGGAGCCGCAGGGAAATCCAGCCTCAGATTTACATGCAGAGGAGACGTTTGCATGTCAGGACCCGCGGCGTGAAGTCGTAAATTACTGATAAACATCAAGTGTGTAGCTTTTTATTTCCTTCTTCTTTAATAACTAACTTTAATGGCTTTAACTTCCTGCTGAATCATCCACTGCAATAACTAAATAAACATTGTCAGGTCCACTATCAAAAATGTGGCTCCGATCAAGAGCCTGAGCGACTAAGAAGAAAAATCTAATTCAATTATTAGATTTGTGCTTCTTACATATATTAATAATTCATATCGTCATGCTATTGTATAACAGAGTTTCCATAACAGCTGTTAAGGAGGTTCAGCTTTTTTAAACAGCTGCCATCTTGTAAAAGCTTTTCATCCGTCTTCATTAATGTTTAAATGCTGTTTCACAATCAATGGCCCACTTGAAAAAATTAAAACTCAATACAATGTAAATTAATAATGGAACACTAATTTTAAACAAAGTATTATTTCTATGGATGGATTCTTTCTTCCCTGAGTGTTTCTTACTTAAAAATCATCCCCGTCTATCACTGTCATTTAACAGCAACTGAACATCTAATTTATTTCTCTATACTCAAAAACAATGTGAAAAGAAAAACAAAGCAATATGTACAAAAAATGTACAAAGAAAAACAGAAATGATCATTAATAGAAGTAGGAGAGAACAGATTGTAGGTGGGAGGACAGTCAGAGAGAGAAGACGATTAATTATAAACTGACCACTGAAATAATCCTGTTTCTAAACCACTTTAACCATTAAATTAAAAGGAGGCAGCGACATCATGAGAGATATGGAAGAGACAAGTTCAGGCCTGAGATGAACTCGCTCTTTAACGTGAATGTAATCGTTCAGGCACTTTACTATGAACTACACGTGTTACTGGAGGACGCCTCTAGAGGGCGTACACGAGCTCAGCAGTATCGCAACATATAGAACTAGCAGATTCAGATGATGGCGCTGTCATCGACACATGACCCACAAGTACATTTGTCTATCTCTCTCTCTATCTTACCAAATGTTGAAGTTTGTCCTGAAGGAGGCGCCGTACAGAGTAAAGTTCCCGCTGTGACCTAAATCACTGTCTAGACTGGATTCATTCACATCCGTCTAAGCTGCACTGAGCTTTGACTCGAAGTTTACAAACTGACGTCAGCAGGGATTTCACCGACATCCAACTCTGGGATGTTGACTTGATGGACTTTAGCATCTGGGAGTTCATGTAACGTGCATGTTTAAATGTTAATTCATCACCTAAACCTAAATCGTGTCGACACCCAGGTCCGTGAGCAAGAATATACAGGAAACAACCGAAGAGGCGGTGATGAAACTCGGTGGAAAGATGAAGTTAAAGAAATCAATACATTTTGCAGATCTCTTTAACATTGATCGATTTTATGTTGTTCAACATTTTCCCCAAAGAATAATTCAAAGATCTTGGATGAAATGAATCAGGCACATTTAGGGAACGGAAAACAACTTCCACCTCTCTGGTCATAAAGGTGAAGAGATGCTGAGAAGCTGATTTCTGGAACATTCGGTTTGAAACGTTAAAACTTTTTTCTCCCTGAGGGGAATCTGTTAAAACTCACACAGACCTGAACATTATAATAATATTAAAATATATATATCTGATAAATCAGTTATTTGTCCCTGGCGCAGACCAGCTGAACAACCTCATGTCAGTGCATGTTTAGTTTGTGTTGTGTCATAACAAGGAAAAGAAAGAGCAGGAGGATACATGATGAGAGAAGAGGAGAGAACAACGATGGAGGGCTTCACCTTCGTCTCCTCTACTGTCAGGACACCTGTTTAAAAACACTGCCAGGCTCTTCTTCAATTTGCCCTTGAATTAATCACACACACGCACACACACGCACACACACACACGCGCACACACACACACACACACACACACACACACACACGCGTCTCGCGATAGTTGTGAGGACACTCGTTGACATAATGCAGTCCCTTGTCTCTCACCCGAACCGTAACCATCACAACTAAATACCCAAACCTAATTCTAACCCTCAAACAGGCCTTTGAAATCCTGAGGACCAGACAACATGTCCTCACGTTGAGGGTATTGAACCAAAATTGGCCCTCATAACTATAGAGAGACATGCGCACACTCACACACATACATACACACACACACACACTTTAACTTAAACACCAGTTCACATGAGACAGACATGGATCCTAAATGACAAACAGAGAGGAGGTTGGTGGAGAAAAGATGTGAATGGATGGAGAGGAGGAAGAAGCCAAGGAGGGATGGAGGGAGACGGCCATTGAGATATGGGTGATGAAACAGGAGGGCGGGTGGGCTGTGTGTGTGTGTGTGTGTGTGTGTGTGTGTGTGTGTGTGTGTGTGTGTGTGTGTGTGTGTGTGTGTGTGTGTGTGTGTGTGTGTGTGTGTGTGTGGTGTGTGTGTGTGTGTGTGTGTGTGTGTGTGTGTGTGTGTGTGTGTGTGTGTGTGTGTGTGTGTGTGTGTGTGTGTGTGTGTGTGTGAGACCTGGACGACGGGAGGTCGGTGCAGGGCAGTAAGAAGCCTGATGAAATATTCATGGTGCAGTGAGGTGATGATGCAGGTGGAGCTCGTCTCGCCTACCTGCCATCGTGCCTCCTGTCAATCAACCAGTCAGTCAGTCCACAGAGCCAACAGTCAGGTTCCCACTCGCTCTCTCTCTTCCTCCACTACAGCCTCTCTGGACTCAGACTCCCTCCCCCCTCCCCGTCTGTGACCACTGGTCGATCACACTCTCTCTCTCTCTCACACTCACACTCTCACACACAACACACACACACACACACACAGAGAGAGAGACACACTAACACAAACTCCCATCCCCTCCTGCCAAACCACTCCCTCCTCCATCTCCACTTCCTACAAGCTCCCTCGCTTCCTGGACCTCCTCCTCCTCCTCCCTTCTCTTCTCCCCTCCTTCACTTCTTCCATCCCTCCTCCTCCTCCTCATCTGATCAGAGCCAGAAGGGGGTGGAGCCTGGACCCACACACACACACACACTCACAAGCACGCACACACTCACAAGCACGCATACACACACACACACACACACACACACACTGCAGCAGCATCAGCATCTCTACAGCCAGGCACCACCAGGAAGAGACACTGCACAGCCAACCTCCAGGATCAATGACACACACACACACATCCAATGACACACACACACACACACATCCACAGACACACACACACGGTATGCCTGGGCCACATCATCACACGTGTGTCACTCGTTCTTTCACAAACAACTGTAGTTTACGCTGAGTCAACCCCTCGTGCAACATCCTGTCGCCACAAACATGCACATGAGCAACAAATGAGAATGAATCCACAGCTGAAAATAGTTTTCTGAGAAACGACAGCGTCCAGATGTTTCAGGAAATCACTAAACTTCTAAAAACATGAAACTATATCAGTGATTCTCTTTTACACACCAGTCTTACTTATAGAGATGTTTTCCAAATACATCTGTCCCTTCCCCAAAGCGATTCCAATACCTGAACTTTGTGCATCGGCCGAGTACTGATCTGATACCAGTGCATTTAACTGGTGCCACCCCTCAAAACTTGCAAGAAGTCTTTGCTGTTTTACTTGTGGGACCTTCCAGCTTAAAATGTTACCAAACGGCCAAACCCAGCTTTCTCTGCAGCATCAGAATCATTTCTGAGGCCGGTATCAGAACCAGAACATCTCCACGTACTGAAGAGGCTGTAAAAGAAGACGTGACAAACCGTATCTGAAGGACAAATCCTTTAGTCTTTGAAATCAATCCAATCGGTAAACAAATGCCAATACTGTGATAAACTCGATCTGACTAAATCAGTCTGGCTCTGGTTCAAAGTGCTGATTGACAGCTCTTGCTGCTGTACCCCCCCCCCCCCCACACACCACACACTGACTCAACCATCAGTCACTTCACTTTCATGCAACAGCTGAAAGAACAAACTGTACTCTGCACTGCTAGCACGCACACGGAATGCATGTGTAGCGGCGTGCAGGTCACACACACCATGTCTTTACACTGTGAGAGTTCCTGGTGACACCGTGTGAACAGGCTGCAGCTACATAACTGCACAGAGGAAAACCAGACGCACCACAACAGCTGATCCCCTCGACTCTGCCGACGCCGAGGAGGACGGCCGGTCTGAGGAGACCACGTTTAAACTGTGAACACTGACAGTGACTCTCACTGACACCTGGAGCTGCGGCTGGTGTCAAACTTTACAAAGAGATTAAATCATTTAAGTGATTCTAAAAGTATTAATTTAAAGTTTGACTGTTTTATATACTTAAAATCTCTGAGCTAATGTTGATAAATTGATTTATACGTGCCCCAGGGGCAATTGTATACTGCTGATATGATGTGAGTCTTGGTGTTTGTTTTAAACAGCCTGGAGTCCCAGACGGGGGGGGGGGGTTACCTCCGCAGGATCGTTTAGATAAAGCCGTGAAGATTGTCAACACTAGAGAATCTAAAGCAACTCACTGTTTGACCCGGACATGAAACATTTGATTCGCCCCGAGACCAATAAAGCTATAAAGATGGCGAGCTGTGTTTGGCTGGAGGTGCGAGCAGGTGGCAGAGGAGAACAGATCTGAGGAGCGTGGACGAGCTCTGGTTACAGGGAGAGGGCAGATGGTGGAGGAGCAGACCAACTGAAGGAAAAGAAAGAAAGGAGGGAAGCAGATGGATGGACAGAATAATAAAAAGAAAGAAAGAAAGATGTTGGCAGATGCTGATCGACGTGCAAGATGAGGAGATAGAGACTCTGCTCTCTGTGCTGTGATACACACCTCCTCACTGTTTCCCTCTGACTTCATCTCCCACCTAACTCTCTCTGTCCTGATCAATGACCTTTACATTAATTCAAGTTCTAAATGGACCATAAACCAGAACTGAACACATGTCTTTCTCTACACACCTCACTGAACGCGTCTCTCTCCTGCCCCCTATCTGCAGGAGCAAATTCAGGTTTAGTCTAAAGCAGAATTGTGCTTAAATTAAACCAACCGGTAGAAACAAGCAGAATCAATTAAAGGTTTTCTTTGCTCACTGCTACAGATATAAACTTTCACCAGCTCTTTCCCTAAACAACAACTGACATTTTCAACTCAACCTTTGTATTTGACTTCCTTCCCTCAGCTTCTGTGGAGCTCACTGAGCAGAGCCGGTTCTGTTCGACCTGGCATCGCTGGGTGAACCCTGATCCCGGCCGGGAGCTGCAGGAGCCTTTGGACGACCACACTCACCAAACGGTTTGCATCACGGCACATGTTACAAACGTCACAGCGTCGATCAGACGCCCGGCGCCCCCTTGCTGTCTCGCCACCTGCCGCTCAATATGGCCGTCTGAGGAGTTGGGGACGGTGTCAGAGAGCAACCTCAGTTTAATTTGACTGAACTCAATGATATTCACACTGACTTTGTAACACAAAAGAGACAACTGACATCACGTCCAGCTGATGGAGACGTTTCTTTTTTCCTCTGTCACCACAGATAGGCTCAGGCCTGGTGGAGTATTTGCATTATATTTGTAAAGTAGGATGCGATAGACACACTGGGCTGCAGGAGGAAGAGGAGACTCGTGGATCTGACACATCAGAGAAATAAGATACGAGAACACGATCCCTCACTTTCCTCATCCGATGACGACCAGCCTCCTTCCACCTGGTTAGCGTTACAGGTTTAGACCAAGAGGAAGAAGCTAAACCTCTAGAGCAAGAAGAACTATAAAGAAATGAATGAATAAAACATTATTTTATAGGAAACAGTTTCATCTTCTGCGCTAGAAACCAACTATATTTGAGTCAATATGGATAAAAACCACGATGAATGTCACGTTGTTATTGTTTTTAAAGTTTGAAGATTAGACTGATTTTTGCTCCTGATTGAAGGTTGTGGTATAAAACAAAGCAGATAAAAACAAGCAACTAATATTAAATACACATAATCACACATTAGTGAGCTTTGAGTAGTGTTTTGGTGGTCAATCAGTTTCATTTGATGAAAACTATATTGCGATAATTATGATTATTGTCGTTTCATAGCCAAGCCTTCGTATCCACCAATGATGACGTTCATTTTTTAGTTTTAACAAAAAGGATAGATGGCTACATAAGGTTTATATTTTCCAACCAGAATAAAAATAAAAATAAAATAGCTTTTAAAATGAACGTAGACAAAAATAAAAACAAAGAAAGCATTGCAAGAACATTTGAGATGATAAAAGGACATTATTATATTATAATGCATCAGGTTAGTGTGCACAGAATATTTTAGGAGGATCGGTAGCTGGGAATTATTTTTTGATATTTGTAGTCCCACTTTCATTTGATATATTTATGGGTCTTTCTGCACATTTAGGCAGGTGGGTTATTTGTTCTTTCTGTGTTTATCTACACAAACAAACACAAATGATCTTCATGTTTCAGCTGAGCAGCAGCGTGCGTGTGTGTGTGTGTGTGGTGTGTGTGTGGCGCGTGTGCGTGTGCGTGTGTGTGTGTGTGTGTGCGTGCGTGCGTGCGTGTTGCAGCTCACCATTGTTGCAGTACTGTAGCAGCAGGTTGCTGCTGTCGTACAGACTGTCACACGAAGCGATCCTCTCAGACATCAGCCCGCTCCTCGGTGCTCCTCTCCCCGCTCCTCGGTGCTCCTCTTCCGGCTCCTCGGTGCTCCTCTCCCGGCTCCTCGGTGCTCCTCTCCCCGGCTCCTCGGTGCTCCTCTCCCGGCTCCTCGGTGCTCCTCTCCCCGCTCCTCGGTGCTCCTCTCCCCGCTCCTCGGTGCTC
>CM031673.1:2243434-2263434 GCA_006182925.3 Reinhardtius hippoglossoides
ATGCAGATCTGTGTGCCTCAGTATGAATCCATACACACATTTAAATGAACCTTAACAGGCCTGTTTTTGCACTGAAATAGTCTGTTTACATTTTTACCAGAGTTTGTGTCGATGAATGGATACGACTCCAGGTCCAGAGGATACTACAACTCTTCAGGCTCCTCAGGTAACACAGCTAATTGCAAAACACACACAACGTAGTTTGATTTACATATTACACACGCACACACCATCCTGCTGCTTTAAACATTCACAGGAGCTTATAATATAATAACTGCCAACACATACACACTTTATCCGGGTTTGAGTCGCAACTCACTGTGACGTCATCCACCTGCAACTGTGACCTGCCCCCTCTGGACGCTACTTGCAGTCAGTAACGCAGTATCCACGCCCCCAACGCATACAGTGCTTTATGGTTTGACTCCAAACGGGACCATCATTTACATAATTAACATCATGCTGTATTGAAGAAGACTCTAAACCCGAGATTGAGACCATAAACTCCTCATGAAAATGTTTACTGAGGAGACTGCAAACACTTCAGCATTGGCCTCGCTTCATTCTACGTCTCTGGTTCTGCTCTGTCCAGCTGAGTCAATGAATTAGCAAAGCTTAATACGACAAATTAAACTCAACGTTAGTTTTTTCTGGCCGAGTGCCACAGACTTAGAGACCTGTTCATTTCAAATTGTTATTATAAGCAGAATTAAAACAATGCCAGATTTAAATTTGAACATTTCTATATATATTTATTAACTTATACCATGTGTGTGTGTGTGTGCGTCCAGGCCGCAGTGATGGATCCTCAGGATATCGTCGGCAGGCACCAGATGACACATCAACTCATCAAGCATCTTATACAGGTGGACTGACGGAGGAGGAGCAGCTGCAGGCGGCGATCAGCAACAGTCTGAATGAAGGAGGTACGAGAGGAGACGGAGAACGCTGATAAATCAAAGCTGATTGAAGTGACAGTGAATCCTAAAACCTTGACCAGTTAAAAGTCAAACACATGAGCTAAATGCTTAAAGTTAATAATAAGACAATTCAGGTAAAAAACGAAGCGACAGGTTTTGGAGGACGATAAATACACATTAAAAAAAACACTGACTTTCCAATCTAACAGCTTGATATTCTAAAGATAAAAACTAAACTTGTGTTTAAAAATATAGCTGCCTCCTTTCTGTCACTGGAGCATGGCACGGAGTCGAGCTTTGATTTTAGACCTTTGCTCCCCTTGTCGCCCACAGATCATCAGGCTGTGCTGTGTAACATCTAATATCTGTTTCTTTGCCTCGTAGGAGAAAGCAGCCGGAGAGGAGCTCCTCCTCCGTATGGATTCAACGCCGCGGAGGAGGAGGCGGAGGAAATCCGACGGAGGAGACTGAGGAGGTTTGACCGATGAAGTTTCAGGCAGCCGGCGAGAAGAAGAACGTTTCGGGGACGACACAGAAGAGGAGCTTCACCCTCATGAAGCTCGGTCCAATTCTCTGCTTCTACAGGCTGAGCAGGAGCACCACGGATGTGAAGGTGTAACCACACAGGCAGACACTTTGCAGTGCACTTTTCACTGTGTGGTCCTTTGTATTAAAACCGCTGAGTTTATATTTACTATAACGTGCATCTGCTAATGAGCAGGTTTTGTCTGGGTGTTCTCCACAACGCTGAAGTTCTGGCTCGCAGCTTTCAATGTGCAATTTAAGAGAAAAGTTCAGGACTATTTCTCCGCCTACTTTCCACTGCTGCACCTAAAGTTGTGTAAACTACAAGACATTATTTTAAATGTCCTGACGCTGTTTAATACATAATTTTTTTAAAGGAGAAAATGATGTCTGTGAAAACAGATAAGAGCAGTATTATTACTTCTTAACCATTTAGACCACATAAGACTGAGGATTGTAGTCAAACTTGTCACATCTAGTAAATTTGATCTTGGAAGACATGGAGGAGGCTGAGTTCATGACCTACTCCAGCCAGACACCAGGGGGCGATCAAGACACTGGCACCACAGAGCGGACTTGTCCTCCATCTTTATTTACAGTCTTTGGATCAGAGCGTGCATTTGTGGTTTCATGTGGTCGGCTCGTGTTTTGGTGAATATGTAATAAAAGTTTAAGCATAAAAATGACTGCTCATGTACCTGATTCTGAATCCATGCAGGAGTCCACCTGCAAATAGGCCTGAAGCTCATCGTGTGCTAACGATGACGTGAACAACCAGCAAACGTGTCATCAGCAGGAAAAGCATTAAATTATACCTCATCTGCCTTTTGTCAACAAGTCAGGAACCACGTCGCCTCTGAAGAGTCTCCACACGATCGTGAGAAACCCTGGTTACACCCGTCATCAGTAACGTGCATCTCAAGTGATCAGACCACAATGCATCCGAGTGGTCGTTACCTCCACAGAGGAGGTCAGGTTTCACAAAACTTGGTGGAAGGATGTGGTGTTGGTCAGGAGAGAACCCATTAAAACTTGGTTTCCAATCTACCGTGAATCTAGTAAATTTAAATGTGGTTTTATAAGAGGGCTGTTGGGCCCGGGTGGAAGTATCTGAGCGCTGAGTGCCCTTCTAGCATTTAGTGCTGTCTACTTATGATTTCAACCCCTAGCTGAGACGGTCTGGGACACATTTGACTCGATATATAAAACATATGTCTCCAGATATGGCCCTGAAAGGAATGAAACGAGGAGGTAATTGCAGGACACAGTGGTTGTTGTTTAATTGAAAATGTTCCGACATCTCATACAAACATCAATCATCTTTAGGAAGATTTCCAAGGTTAGTTACTCTGACCTACATGTATGTATTATTTACTTGTGTACACCTTAGTAAAAATACAACGTTATTGTGTTTATCTAAAAATGTCACCACAACATACCCTGATTCAACATAGCACTGGGAGGCTGCATGTCAGGACTGGTGGAGGGTTGGTTGAGAGGACAAGCGGCCAGTTGGCTGATGGGTGACTGGTTGGCAGGGATGATGGAGGGTTGGTGAGTGGAGGGATGCTGGTTACTCCAACCTCAATAGAACAAAAACACATTAATATCAGAGTAATGGACCAACGTAGGTGGTGTACGTTTTCTGATGAGACTGGGTTGACGCAAACAGCCTGGTGATAACAGGAGTCATCTTGTTAACTTTGGACTGAATCTGTTGATCAAATAGACTAGATCCGGCTTCTGGTTTGGCTCGCACTCTACAATGCTCTTCTTTGCTTATCTTAGGCGTCGGATTAAACACTTCAATTAAATTAAACAACAACCACTGTGTCCTGCAATTACCTCCTCGTTTCATTCCTTTCAGGGCCATATCTGGAGACCCAGCAAACAAACAATGAAACCTGCATTGTGGTCTGATCACTTGAGATGCACGTTACTGATGTTGGGTGTAACCAGGGTTTGTCACGATCGTGTGGAGACTCTTCAGAGGCGACATGGTTCCTGACTTGTTGACAAAAGGCAGATGAGGTATAATTTAATGCTTTTCCTGCTGATGACACGTTTGCTGTTTGTTCACGACATCGTTAGCACATGATGAGCTTCAGGCCTATTTGCAGGAACATTTTCAATTAAACAACAACCACTGTGTCCTGCAATTACCTCCTCGTTTCATTCCTTTCAGGGCCATATCTGGAGACATTTGTTTTATATATCGAGTCAAATGTGTCCCAGACCGTCTCAGCTAGGGGTTGAAATCATAAGTAGACAGCACTAAATGCTAGAAGGGCACTCAGAGCTCAGATACCTCCACCCGGGCCCAACAGCCCTCTTATAAAACCACATTTAAATTTACTAGATTCACGGTAGATTGGAAACCAAATTTTAATGGGTTCTTTCCTGACCAACACCACATCCTTCCACCAAGTTTGGTTTTGAGACTGGGTTGCAGTAGGTGACGTTGTCGAAAGCACAAAAACAGAACAGCACTCAGGTTCATGATTGTCTCGTTCTTATATTGAAATAAAGAAGAAGAGGGGTCTCATAACCTAAATTAAAGTGAAATAAAAAATCCTGGATCTGCAAGAACATTTTATGAGTTCTTCCTAATGTCATTCCCAACCATTCCTCAGTACAGCACATACAACCACCAAGGCCCAACGGTCCCCTTATTAAATTCCCTAGAATTCATCAAGATACAAAGTCCACCATGAATTCTTGAAAATTGTTAGTTCCTGAACTTCATAACTTCCACTTTGGGTCGTGCCCCACGCCTCCACAAATCTTTTATGGAAATCTGTTGAGTAGATTTGTTTGTGTAATTGTGGAAGTAAGTATGAAAACTAACACAAAGTATTGTAAAAATGCTAAAATAAACATGATATATAGTTAAGGAGTGAAAAGCTTTAGACCTTTAACTGACGCCGCTCTTTGACTTTTAAACGCCTCGTGACCAGAAGTTACAGAAATATGCCATTTCCTCTAAAAGAGCATTAAAGGTCATTGTTTCTAGAGAACTGCACCGTGAGTCGTTGAGGTTATGATGTTTGATTATGACGCTAGGTGGGCTGAAAACTCGGTAGACACTGACCTATTCTAACCCCCCCCCCCCCCCACTCTGGTCTTTGACGGAGCTTAGTGGAGACGTGCCACCCCACTGCCACGCGCTGCACACCCTGATCCCTGCGCCTCAATCGAACGTGAAGGTCAATTTGTCTTTGCCGAAGCCGGCTCAGATCACAATAGACTCCCATGAGACTGAGACATGTAGCATTGCATGAATGAAACAAGCTTTTAGTGAAAGACCGCGCCGGGGTTTTGATCTCCCCCCCCCCCACAGTGCAGTGATTAACTTCATCACACTCAAATCCTGCTCGGCAACTCGTAAAGTCTCATGGAGAATGGTATTAACTTGTGCAGCGGTATTAGCCCAGGGCTAATTTTTAGAACAGTTCTATCACTCGTGTGCCAGAGTTGCATCCTGGCGTTGATGACAAGAGAAACTCGCCACGCTATTTATAGGATAATCTCATGAAATCCCCCCCCCCCCCCCCCCCCCGTCACTCCCCGCCGACCCTCACCCTCCCACTTATAATTACCCAGCTGACTTTGCTCTCCACTCTGAAACCTGTATAACATGTCTAAATACATTTATGACCTGAAACCTTTAGACCTTTTTATCACTTATTTACTCTCCAAAGAACTGAATTTATGTCTGCTCTATCTCCGAAGGAAACATATGTAAATCTGATTTCTGTGTTTTGATTCCTCCCTCAAGCTGCGCCTACAGAACCAGTCTGAACTGGCTCAGACCATCAGCCTTAGTTCTCCTATATAAGATCCTTGCATTTGACTGTTCTCCATCTTCACTCTGAGATCCCTGTGACTCTCTGTGTTGATCCTTTCTGCAGAAAGCCCCTATTAAAATACACAAAGACAAATCTGGTGTTCCAGCCTCTTGTATTTTCACATTTCCATCACAGTAGCCAAAACAACGAAGGTAGCAAAACCACGAAGGTAGCCAAACAATGAAGGTAGCCAAACAATGAAGGTAGGCAAAACAACGAAGTTAGCCAAACAACGAAGGTAGGCAAAACAACGAAGGTAGCCAAACAACGAAGGTAGCCAAACAATGAAGGTAGGCAAAACAACAAAGTTAGCCAAACAACGAAGGTAGGCAAAACAACGAAGGTAGCCAAACAACGAAGGTAGGCAAACACAACGAAGTAGCCAAACAATGAAGGTAGGCAAAACAACGAAGTTAGCCAAACAATGAAGGTAGCCAAACAATGAAGTTAGGCAAAACAACGAAGGTAGCCAAACAACGAAGGTAGCAAAACAACGAAGGTAGCAAAACAACGAGTACCAACGAGTAGCCAAACACAAGTACAACAAGAAGGTAGCCAAACAACGAAGGTAGCCAAACAACGAAGGTAGCCAAACAAACGAAGTTAGCCAAACAATGAAGGTAGCAAACAACGAAGTTAGCCAAACAACGAAGTAGCCAAACAACGAAGGTAGCAAACAACGAAGTAGCAACAAAGGTAGCAAACAACGAAGGTAGCCAAACAACGAAGGTAGCCAAACAACGAAGGTAGGCAAAACAACGAAGGTAGCCAAACAACGAAGTTAGCCAAACAACGAAGGTAGCCAAACAACGAAGGTAGCCAAACAACGAAGGTAGCCAAACAACGAAGGTAGCCAAACAACGAAGGTAGCCAAACAACGAAGGTAGGCAAACAACGAAGGTAGCCAAACAACGAAGGTAGCCAAACAACGAAGGTAGGAAGTGCAACACAAGTAACCAAACAAAAACGAGTAGCCAAACAACGAAGGTAGCAAACAACGAAGGTAGCCAAACAACGAGTAGCCAACACGAAGGTAGCAACACGAAGCAACAGGTTAGCAACAACGAAGTAGCAAACAAGAAGGTAGCAAAACAACGAAGGTAGCCAAACAGCAGTGTTTCTGTAATTTCGTTCAGTTAGCTTGAGACGTGCACTGTCCACCACTCGACTTCCTCCTCTACAGTAACGTGAGGGTTTGACAGGAGGACGTGAGACAATCCTGTTTATCCCATCAACAAATATCAAGTCGGATTCACTCTTACACGTCTTGTTTAGCCGGTTGTCTTCTGCGCCGCCGTCACACAATCTCTACTTCTTACATTTCTCTCTTTTGTTCTCTCCGGCATCCCAGCATGCCCCTCTCTCTTCTGCTTTAGGATTGTTTACTTCCTTTGAATGTTGATTCCTCCCCAGTGTCTGCAGTCCACTCCCGCCTTTTCAAAAGCTCTCTCTCCCCCCTTCCCTCTGTATCTCTGCCTCCTTGTGTGCACCTCGCTGATGTGCTCTCTCTTCTTCGCTCTTGATGTTTCTTTCTGTTTGTCTCTCGATTCGTTGCGCACCATCTAGCGTTTCTCTCTCAGACATGCTCTCAGACTGCCTCTCCTCCTCCTGGGCTGCCTGCAGATCATTGTTGGCGTGTGTCTCTCAGTGAGTTGCAGAGTTTCTGAGCTCCTTGATTCATCCCAGCTTTCTGACCTATTTCTGTACAAACTCACACATTTTAATGCTGTGAAATGAAGAACTGAAACGCGTTTTACCCCATTAGTTCAACAATACACCGATATTACCAGGAAGTGATGATTTCTCCACTAATTGGGGATCTCTTTCATTAAAAAATGGAGTACCACAGGGACCTATATTTGGTCCAGTTGTCTTACAATGAGAATGGACTAAATATGAATAAATCCTAACAAAATCCGTATCGATAGCGATATCATAGCGAGTGAGCTAACTGAACATTTACCAGTTTTGTTCCCAATAGAGACACACACACCACACACACACACACACGTTTGTACAACTATCTTAGTGAAGACACTCATTAGCATAATGCATTCCCTAGCCCCTTACCCAAACCATCCAACCTCAATGCCTGACCCTAAACCTTAACCTAAACTAAACCTAATTGTAACCCCCTAATTGGGGGGGGGGGGTCACAAAGTCCTCACTTTCCCAAGATGTCCTCACTCCGTAGGTTGTAGACTCAAACTGGTCCTCACAAAGATAGCTGTACAAGAGCAAACACACACACACACACACACCCATGCAGTGACAAGAACAAGGATAATTAAGCGTCTCCTAATGAAATGGATCATAGGACGATTGAGTTTACATTGACATGCATTTTAAAGGCTTTTAAAAATGAAACAAGCATCAATGGGCATTTTGCTTGTGATAACTGATGCGTTCGTTGAAAGTCTTTAGATAACAGTGAGTTTCAGTTTTATTCTAACTGGGTCACAGAATAAATAAAAAAACAGAATAAGATGCAGCTGCATGTGGAAAAATCCAGAAAGTAGAGTTTTGAGGAGTAGGGACGATCCTGTTTTCATTCGTCTGACATTTGCAAATAGTCATGTTTGTATATTTGTGCACGCAAAACCTATAATAATCTCATTAACATTATACATTGCTTTAGTTGAAATGACCCAGTATATCAACTATCACCTGCAGTGTGAGCCCTAATGCATTCAGTACACATAGGATTTGCTGTTAAAACTTGTAATGGAGTAGCTATTTTTATTTTGTAAAATTTCCACTTTAAAAAATGTAAGATCTTCCACCGCTGATAAAACTGAGACGGCCTGAGGCGACAGAGAGAAACTACCGGGAGTCAGAGATCAGATGCTCTCACGACTTGTCCCTGCAGGCGAGTCTGTGGAGATCTGTTAATATGCATCTGAGGAACCGGGTTGAGTCTGTGGCGTTCTGAGGTTAATTGCGATTCTGAATATCCGTCTGCTAAACGTGGTTTTCACTGTGCTGAGCTAACCGTTAAATTAACTATGAAATACATTTTACCCTCTTTACATTTATCATTTGCTTTTTTTATCGCCCGTATTGTGTTAATCACAGGTTTGTTAGTTTGGATGGTTTGTACAATTGTTTACCAACTTAAAAAATTGGTAAGAACACAAATGAAGTTTTTCTCCAAATTAAAGTGACCAATCGTGAAAATATAGCTTATTAAGTTTAAGTTGAACACATTTTATTCATTCGTGTGTTGCCAATTGAAGCAATTTCTTAAGTTGTCCTAACAATTTCCTTATTTCAGCGTGTAAGGCCCATGAGTCGTGACTGGTTGTGATATATAAGATATATAATATATAAGGTTATATAGGGATGGCAGCTGAAATAGCAAACTCTGGTTCATTTACAGTATTTTATTAATGGGCAGTATCACATAAAACAAACCAATCATATTAATAATTAAATAATAATGATATAGTGCAAAAATACTTGAATGCTCCTTTGGCCTAATTGGGTTCCAGTGATGAGACATCCCACCCATTACCTCTGACCTGCTGTGAAGCGAAAGGTCGCCGGTTCCACTCCACGTTTCCCCCCCCCCCCCCCCCCCCCCCCCCCGCGCCGTCACGCAGCGCCGTGCACGTTTCACGGGAGAATCAGAGGAAATAACAAGGGCACAGCAAACAAGGAGGGCGTGCGTGAATAACAGGAAAACGTCGCTGTGCGCTGAAGAGGAAGACGTGAAGGGCAGGGAGGGATCGGGACGTCTCTCTCTCTCTCTATCTCTCTCTCTCTCTCTCTCCTCTCTCTCCTCCCTCCCTCCCTCCCCCCCTCTCTCTCTCTCACCTCTCTCCTCACTCTCCTCCCTCCCTCCCTCCCTCCCCCCTCCCCCTCTCTCTCTCTCTCTCCTCACTCTCCTCATTATCCTCACTCTCCTCACTCAGCGGAGGATGCTGCTGCCTCTCCAGCTCCGAACAGTATCCTCGCATCCGAGCCCCCGGTGCTGATCGTTACAGCGGCTGACGGCTGCAGGATGATGCGCTGAACACGGAGCCTGACTGGAGCGCCCCCCACCCCCCGACCCCCGACCCCCCGCAGAGGCACGCACCGGATCAGCATCCTCTCCCTGTTCAATTATTCAACCACGTATCTGTTCCGCAAGCTCAACATATGCCGCCGCTGCCTTTGTTTACTCCCGTGCACCAGCTGAGAACCGGGGGGTGGGTGGGGGGGCGGGGGGGGGGAGGAGGACCAGGCGGCGGGGACACCGCGGACGGACACCGGTGGTCCGGCGTCCCAGATTTCAGCAGCAGGGGGGGGGGGGACCTAGAATAACCCCGGTGCCGAACGGTAAGAGAGCGGACTCCTGAGCGTGAATCACGGGCTGGTGCTGTAGCATCTCTGCGGTGCATCCGTGGGCTTGACCCGGTCGGCTGCTGAATCCTCCCTGCGGCTCTGCACGACGCACACCGAGGAATCCGTGACACATCCTGCGTCTCCGGAGACACCGTCTCTCCTCCACCACCCACCCCCCACACGCCTGCACCCGCTTGCACCTCCATCACCACAAGCCCGGACACCACCGGCGACTCTTTAATGGCTTTTCTGTTCAGGAGATGGAGGGTTTTACTCGTGCTCAACGTGCTCGCCATTGCCGGCTTCATGACTTTCTGGGCCAGGTGCAGCACAGGACGCATTGTCCAGTCCGCCGGTCCGGAGCCTCCCGCGGACTGGAAGAGGCCCCGGGGCAACGGGACGGCGCCGGGGCCCAGCATCAGCCATGAGGTGCTGCTGAAGAGGCTCAGCTCGCTGGAGGACGTGGTGTACCGGCAGCTGAACGGTAAAGTGCAGGGGCAACATTCACACTGACATACCGGTCAACCCCAGGTCTGTCCTCCTGTGGCCCTGACACGCGAGACAGAGGAAGAAGTCCAGTAATAACCTGGCACTTTAATTTCAGTCATTCTAAGAGAATTCACCAAAGATCGGAATCCACGTCAATAACCTTTTTCAAAATAAACGTCACCAACTGTTAAGAATATGCCAAACTCTGCTGCTCGGTGACAAAGATCAGCATAAAATTAGATTTAAAACGGTGACTCAGCTCATATTTTCATATTGATATATATTTTACACATTCTATTTTGTTGAATAGCTTTTCCCTTATTGCTCTTGTGCTTTAGGTTCCCGTCTTTATCTTTCTCCTTGACCTACAGCACTTTTTGCTTTATCCGTTTTTAATTATTTGTCATGCACTTAAAGCACCGATGCTTATTCCTTATGTGTTTAAAACCTACTTAGCAATACATCTAATTCTGATTCTTCTAATCTAAGTGTCAAAATTGCATTTAATTGGATTAAGTTATCCTATCCACTGCAAGAAATGACCAACATTTTAAATAAGCTTTTAACCTTTCTAAATCAAGTGCAAAATTCACAATGCATATGTTTGTTTTCTTTTTTTTTAAAATCTTTAAAATGGTTTCTGCAGGGTCCTAAAAAGTCTGAATTTGAATTTTGGGTCTTCAAAAGTCTTAAATGTATAAAATACTAAAATCTTTTAGATCGTCTCATTTGTGATGCCCTAAAATGTTTCTTTTTCTTTTTCACAGAAATGTTTTGGCCGCATGTATAGTTTGTAATGTTTCTTTCAATGACATACAGATGTTGACACGCTGTGATAAAACTACAGACAAGACACATCTGGAACCGATAGCTCCACTTGCTGTGGTAAAGAGGATCTCTGCCATAACAGGGTGTTCCGTGGGATATACTATTTATTTTACATTTAATCCCTCTGTCACCCACAAACACAACAAGTCTCACGGAGAATGAAACACTTGTTGTGTTTGTGGGTGGCAGAGGGATTAATGTAAACTGTGTACACACAGTAGATGTCTACTGTTGGCAACTATCAGCTGCTTCTGTGCCGGCAAACATCCTGCTGAAGAATCCTGAAGGCAGCGCATCCTGGAGAGACTCGACTCTGACCTCTGACCTCGCTGCAGGGGGATGAAGTCATCCAATACTAAACAGGGTTATAATCCAACACGTGAGATTTAAGACTTTCTAAGACGATAATGAATGAAATTTAAGAAATAGTTTACATTTAATTAGGGCTGGGCAACGATTCAAAGTTTTAATCGTGATTAATCACATGATTTCCCCGATTAATCACGATTAATCGCATTTGTATACGCAAAATCCAAAAGTAGTGTATAGCGCACTTTTATTTTAAACGTTCTGCCATATGAAGGAAAGTGCCATAACATTTGTTTAATACATTCATTTTAATTCATTTTTCATTTTAATACATTTTAAATCAAATATTCAGTGTAAATCTCAACTTAAACAATGTTATCAAAGCAAATACAAAATTAAAGCTCATTGCCACTGCCAGGGCATTAATGTTATCCTGTTCGTTATGAAAAAGAAAAAAACTGGCCACAAAATCCTGATTTCTGAGGTAACAGCAGAAACAGTTTACTTTCTTCAGGGAGCAGCAGAACCAGTCTAGTACCAAATGTCCCTGTTGGAGTGAGACACCAGGAAACACTTTCAGTGCAGTTTGTAGATTCCTAAACCTTGATGTGTTTTACTCCTCTGCACTAAGCCAGCTGCTAAGGCACACCAGCTTATTTACATGTTCAGATGATAAAGAAGCTCTCTTCTTCTGGACAATATGACCAGCAAGAGGGACGGAGGTTGCCGGTGTGGCCAAGTACTTCTGTGCATAGGGGGCCAGCCTGCTGTGTGAGCCTGCACGTTTGGACGCCCACTCTAATGGACAGGAATCTGAACCGATGGCGGGCTCTGCTCTGTATCGACGCACACTGTTCTCGATCGAGTCTTCTTCCTGTTCAGAATCAGACTCAGATGAAACAGCCAATAGAGTTTTTTCTTCCCTAGGTTTCTTCTGCATAACCTCTGTTCCTGACTCAGTTGTGACTGAGCCCACCTGCTCCTCTCAGCTCTCGCCAGACATGTCAACGCACTGTTCTGCAGAGATACTGTGACAGAAAGCTGGAGATGTGGGAAGCGGGAACGGTCAAAGGCAGTGTCTCGCAGCAGCGATCATATTCCGTGCACTCGTGCTGAGTGTGGTGACTTCATTTGACACATTCCACGGCTGTGCAACGTCAGTAAAGTGTCCCACGCACGTTTCAGCATAATGTCTCTCCTCTGTTTTCATCACAGTCAGAGCATGTGAATGCAGCGCCCACGTTTCATCAATGTAATGCACTGTAACTCCGAGGTAATGTGATTACCGAGCGATGTCCAGTCGTCCCCAGCGAGAGCAACAGCGGGTGCACGTTGTAAAGTTGTCGCTTTTGCAGTCCTCTCCTTTTCAACTCGTGTATTCTTCGTGTGATGGTTGCGTCTAGAGGGCATCTCATACCTGCCGTCAAAATGTTTCTCAGACCGACGTCTTCCACTAATCGGCCTGCAGTCTGTAGCTATCCACTTCGCTATGGCATTTGTTAGCTTCTCTTGCCTTTGTTTATCTATACTCCTCCCTGCATCTAACGTAGTCTGCCGAAGCCTCGCTCCGCTGTCTGTCTCGTTGAATGATTTGCTGGTATCAACTGTGTGTTTTGCATTTAGGTGATATTTTAGACTGGAAGTACTCCGGTGATAACAAAATTCAACTTGGCAGTGGTTACAAATAACTTTGGTTCTGTCGACTCCGCCGTCTGGAAGATCTTTAACTCGATTATAACGAGTTAACTTGCCCAGCCCTACATTTAACTCCCGCTGCCACCCACAAACACAACAAGTCTCTGTGTTTGTGGGTGGCAGAGGGATTAAATGTAAACTGTTTTCAGTAGATGTCTACTGGTGGCAACTATAAGCAGGATGTCACCTGCTTCTGTGCTGGCAAACATCCTGCTGAAGAATCCTGAAGGCAGCGCATCCTGGAGAGACTCGACTCTGACCTCTGACCTCTCTGCAGGGAGGAACATTGCACCTCGCTGCAGGGGGATGAAGTCATCCAATACTTAAACAGGGTTTATAATCCAACAAGTGAGATTTAAGACTTTCTAAAACGATAATGATCAAGCAGAGGGTTTCTGTGAGCGCAGGTTAAATCAGTGAGAAACCACCCCAGGATTTGTACAGTGCAGAAGGTATTCTCTGTGAATCTGTGCCAGCCTTCCTCAGCTCAGAAGTTCACCTGTTTCGACAGCCGCTGACTTCGTACTGTATGTCCATGTGAGGTTGGAGCTGTGATGGGGGGGGGTGGGGGGGGAGTAAAAGATCCTGATATCTAATCTTCCCCTGTTTGCCTCGCGCAGGTCTGTCCAAATCTCTGGGCTTGATCGAAGGCTTCGGGGGCCGGGGTAAAGGCGGCCTCCCCGCCACGCTGGCTCCGCCCGAGGAGAGCGACGCCAAAGTGCTGAGGGAGAAAGTACGGCTACAACGCCTACCTCAGCGACAGAATCTCTCTGGATCGGAGCATACCGGACCACCGGCCCAGCAAGTGAGACACTTTGAATTTCACTTTCACGCTTGATTCACAATGACAATGACATGAAACTGATTTTCTCGTGCCCCCCCCCCCCCCCGTGTCCATCAAGCACAACATTGGTTGGAGATGGATTGTTAAAGATCTGTGAAGATGAATGAGGACATGAGACATCCAATCATATTCCTGCATGTGTAAATCACAGCCATTCAAAACCTGCCCGCTCATACAAGCATCACATACGTGTGCGATGGATACAAAGACATATTTTAATTTCTTTGTGTTTCGTCTGTATAAAAAATCCAAAGCTGCACAAATGAGGTGTGACCTATTTAATTCCTGAGCATCGATCTACAGGCATGGACACACAAATCAACTACACAAACACACACCTACAGGTCACGTGTTGGGACATTACACATAGACTTATATTCATTTCTTAACCTTAACCATAGACCGACAAACAGCCTTTTCCCAACAGGGGACACTCTCGCTCTTGTCCACAACCAACTGCTCTTTGGTTTAAAAATGTGTCCCCGTGACACGTTGACATAACGACAAGGTAACCTGGACCACTGACCCCAAATCAGCTTTATTCTCGATTGGGCAACACAGATCTTGTCCCCAATCCCCAATCCACTGGTCTTTGGTCTTCAACATGTCCTCCAGATTAGCTCTGTGTGCAGTGTGTTGTGTATCTCCATGCATGTTGCAGAGTCCGTCTCTGGCCCACATTGCTGGTTGAACGTGTCAGTGATGAGAAACCCTTTGTCCCATGGGCTGCCACCGGCCCTGTGTGTGTGTGTGTGTGTGTTTTGCGGATGATGGTGCGGTGGAGGGATCAGAATCCAGTGGCTTCATTTGCAGGGTCTTTTCTGTGGCGGGGATCAAAGTGGCGTGTGAAGCGAGCAGGGGTGTGACACCTTCAGGCTCCGCAGCAGCAGCACGGAGATGTGAGGAGCCTGTGGAGGCTGCTGTGTTCGTTCATTAATTCAAACGGCGCTTCTATACGCAGCTCTTTCTATCACGCCATCTATATACGCAGCTGTCAGGGGCAATGTTGGGTTCAGTGTCTTGCCTAATGACACTTTGAAGCTGGGGATTGAACCACTGACCCTCTGGTTGGTGGACAACTCGCTCTACCTCCTAGTTTTTTGGGATCTTCTTTAAATTTGTCTAATTCAAAGTGATTGACAGTTTGCATGGTTCGTATCATGAACTGATTCTTTCGGGCCGATAAGAAGCTGCAGTGCAGAAATGTAAAAACACGAGTCACCAGCTGATGAGCCGACTCCGACAGTCGCACTCCGATCAGCCAATGAGGATGTTCTTGTAACGTGACGGGTTCACACTCTCACACTTCCCCCCCCCCCGGTCACGCTGCTCTGTTCTATCTGCCACACACTCCTGCCTCCGCCTGTTCTAATCACCAGAATCACTGTGGCTTCTCTGGCCTTGTACATTATGAACACGTACGTCAGTGGGATATGAATCAGCTGGATTTCAGAAACGCTCCCTTCAGACTGTTGCACTGGTTGTTTCCCTCTGCGTTCTGTTAATCTGTGAATGAAGTGTCTGATTGAACCATAATTCGTTTGTTAGATGTAAAACGTCCTTCTTGTGGAAAGTTAGGTTTCCAGTCTGGGTCAAATCCTCCCAGTCTCAGGCCACACACTCACAGATGTTGATAATATTTATTACGTTGGTTTAGTCGCATGTGAAACACCTGGACTCTGCATTTCATCCATCTCAGATTTACGTGAGATAAGAGTTTGAACTTTTTGGGCGGAATCTCTGACTTTGACTGGTCATGTCTCGCTTCTCGTTTTACTGACATTTCCCATATTTATCTAAGAAGTACGTTGGGCCCAATGTAAACAATAAGAGCATTATAAGATAAATTTAAGATAAATGACATTTACCATGTCACAGCACCAAAAAGGGATTAGTAGCTATAAAAGATAGAAGTATGTACAATATAAATAAATACAGTAAAACAGTATAGCTCATATATAGTATTAAAATAGCAGAAAATGCTTATTGCACCGTTAAATTTGTAATTTTATCAGTTAAATTACAAAAGAAAAGGTCACGTTTACAAATTGCTTTGGTGTTTGGTTTCAGAGTCGTCGCTGAGACCATTAAATCCTTATGTAGTGTTGTCGAACACGTGGGTTCAGGGTTAAAGGTCAAATAAACACAACATGGGTGGAGAGCCCACATTTGTCTTGTTATCCAAGATGCATAAAACCTCGGTTCCATATGTTTCTGGTTCTGCTGTGATGATTTGACACGGAATGACTCATTTTAGTTCTAAACTAAACTTCCTTCGTTGGCAGACATCTCTGTTCCTCATGTTTAATCCACTAACAGCTATTTTTGAATCTGTTTCCTGGCAAAAAAAAACTACAAAAAAACAACAGTAATCCGACCTCATGAATTTTCATGAAAATGCAGCATTCATTATAGATGTTCTCATAATTAACATTTGATTTCACGTGGAAATAAGATTATTGATTAAACCAGTGCAGGAAGGCGTTTCCTCTCCCACTCTTCCTCAACTTACAGCCTCGCCCGACCCCTTTCCTCTTCGTCAGAGCGCTTTACACAAACCTGCAGTAAAAATAGACCTCCCATCTGCAGCTGACACACTGTGAACACGCCAATTTGGGTTAAAATTAAAACCCACGTGGTGAGGAAGCGTCACATGGTTGCAGCCCTTCAGCCTCATCGAACAAGATGTCAGCCGCTCCACGGAGACGCGTTGTTCTTCTACAGGAACGATGGTGGACAAGTGAAGCGTGTGAAAGTGCAGAACGCACACGCTCTGCAGGTAGGCATGCAAAGGTTTTATTTTACAGATGGCGTGTGTGTGTGTGTGTGTGTGTGTGTGTGTCTCTTCGCAGATGCAGAAAGGTCAACTACCCCAGGGACCTCCCGCAGATCTCCCTCATCTTCATCTTCGTCGATGAGGCCCTGTCCGTGATCCTGCGCTCCGTCCACTCGGCTGTCAATCACACGCCGGCTCACCTGCTCAAAGACATCATCCTGGTGGACGACAACAGCGACGACGGTCAGTTGAGAGATTTCCTGCCACAAATCCTCCTCGCTCGTTTTTTATCTGAAGTGAGATACTGTGTCTTCCTGTGTGGAGACGAACGATAAGAGATGAGCGCAGCAGGTACCTGGGTCTGATACAAGGCCTAAACTCTGCTGACTGTAACGGGTGAAGCTAAATCTGTGTTTATTACGTATATTATATCTAAATAAAAACATGTATATTGAAGTTATGAGGAGCTAACCCTAACCCAAACCCTGTCATCAAGTAGTGTCTTTAAAATGATAGTTTTGATCCTGTCAAAAGTTAGATGACGATATTGTTCATTGGCCTGCGGGTGGTTAGCTTAGCTTAGCTTAGCTCAGCACACAGAGTATAACGTTAACAACATGCACCTGACAACACGTCGGAGAATCCAACAGATTAACTTGTTTTATCTCTTGTGCTCAAATACCGAAGTGGAAAAGCCTCATTTCGCCATTTTACTGGACTATATGTCTTGGCTCCGACCAGTTGCCAAGCAACCGGCGCAGACTTGATGAAGTAACCGATGTCACTGGGTATTTAACAGAAAGGTGTGGGTGTGGCGTCAGTCTAATAAACTAATGAAAGTGATGTGCCATAGAAGATGATATAAACCTGGGATCCAGATGTTGTTATCATCACCACACGTGAAAGAATCCTCAACTCGTTTCCATGTTGAAGGATTATTTGTGTCAACAGCCTCTGATTTCCAACCTTAAAGATATAAAACACGTCACAGACGCCAACACAACACAGAGCCTGTGATTATCCCTGTTTCACATGCTGTGACAGTAAAGAGCTGCTAATGGGCCGAGGGCGTCCGACTTTGACAAGGTGACGAGCGTCTCCTTCACAAAAGCTGCGGTCGCTGCTTCAGCGGAGGTGACTGATGGGGCAGAATTTTTGCAGGGCAGACAGATTGAGGCGGAGCGCCACAATGGATGTCCGCGAGATGTCCCGTTTATTTATTGGGCAGAGTGTCCCGCGTATGTATGGGCGGAAGAGCTGCGGGGAGGAGAATGGGAGGGAAACGAAGAGAGCGAGGGGAGGAGAGAGCGGAAGTTAGCGCGGAGCGGAAAAGAAAAGGGAGAGAGGAGGAGAGACGGAAGAAATAGAAAGAGGCGAGAATGTTTGCGTCGGGGAGAAATCAGGAAAGAAGGGATGAGAGTGAAGGAGAGAGCGGTCAAGGAAAGAAAGAGGTCAAATGCTTTGAGAATAGGCAGAACGAGAAAAAAGGAGGGCGGAGGAGGAAAGAGAGAAACGGAGAGGAAGAGGCTTGTGAGAATGAAAGGAGAGTCTGAGAGAGCAAACCAGGCCATTAGAGGAAGTGGCAGCGTGAGGATGAGAGACAGAGAGGCTCTAAGATAAATGAGGTCGGACAGGGAGGAGGAGAGAGAGAGAGAGAGAGAGAGAGAGAGAGAGAGAGAGAGAGAGAGAGAGAGAGAGAGAGAGAGAGAGAGAGAGAGAGAGAGAGAGAACAAGGGAGAAAGAGAGGAATCTAACAAAATGGAAATAACAAGAAAGGAGAGAGCGATGAAGTGGTCAAGGCTTCAAAGTACAAAGCCACTAATGGTCTATTTCTCTTTTTGTTGACAAATCCAGAAGAAACCTGCGATGTGTCCGTCTGTCACTCAACACTTCATCTGTCACTCAGCTTCTAACGGAGAACACTAATCTCTAAAAACACAAATACACGGTTTCATTTTTCTGAAGAATACAAGATCTGAGTGCTGTGGTGTTTTTTTATGAAAATTATATTCAAGTAGGAAATAATAAATCATGTATTGTGTTGGGGACCAGTTGGAATGTTTCATGTTGGATCTTATTTCTGTAGCTTGTGCCTCTGCCAAGTGTTTTCATCTGCGTCTGTTTGTCTGTTATTAACCAAGATTACAGGAAAATGACCGGACGGATTAATATGAATCAGGAATCATTTGTTGTGGATCCAGGAATTATTTCTCACATCTCTTTAAATTGTAAGACTGGGTGATTTTCACTGATCAACCAGGGAATCATTCATGGAACTAAAGACGGAAAAGAATCCGGTACATTTAGGGAACCGACATCTCAGTCTTCTCAGAAACATGAACACTTCAGTGTGATAGAAAATATCTATATTTGAGAAAGATTTCTTTGACGTGCACTCCCCCCATTCATTTTTTTGTGTGCTCCATGTCCCGTCTGCTAACATGGAGGAGGTGCGATTTAGAACCTATATGCAAGTAGCCACCAGGGGGCGATCTACATGGTTCCGCTTCACTTTTGGGAAACTGTCTGAGAGAGAGAGAACGTGTTGCCACCTCCTCATCCTCCTCACCCTCCTCATCCTCCCATCTCTTGACGCTGCTGATTGGCCGAGACGCAGCGTTCAATCACACGGAGGAAGAGATGGCATGCAAACAAAAAGCAGTCACTGCCTGTGTGGGTCGCTCGGCTCCATGGCCTTGTAGTGTATGTACAGCCGAGTGTGTGTGTGTGTGTGTGTGTGTGTGTGTGTGTGTGTGTGGTGTGTGATGGAGAAGAGACAGCATGGGGAATGAGTTTGTGATCAAGAGTGTGTGTCTGTGTGTGTGTGTGACAGAAATAAAGATGCAGACAGAAAGAGACGGAGAACAAAGACGGCATGAGAAATGTGTGGTGTGAGGGAATTTAAAGTGAGTGTGTGTGTGTGTTTGTGTTGCAGAGGAAGGAGGGTTGTGAGTGTTTGGGTTCCGGGGGAAACGGCTGATGAGTTGACGGGGAGATGAAAGTCGGGAGTCGGCGTTGACGCCCAGGAAGCCAGACCCCCCCCCCCCCTCCGTGTTGTTCCGAAAGCACCAGAGGGAACAGAAACACAACTGTGTCACCTCTCTGTTCCCTTGCGTGTCTCTTTATAACAACTCGTTGTTGTGTACATGTGGAGGAGCTTTTTGTGTTGGTCTGTCAGCAAGATTACACAAAAAACAACTGGATGCATTAACCAGGAAACTGGTTGGAAACATGTGGTGGGTCAAAAAAAGAACCGAGTCCTTTTTTTAGCGTCGGGACGAATCCAGAAACGTTTTTTTCCACTTTCTTTAACATTAATAATAGACGTTTTTTTCAATATTTTAAACCGTTTTCCCCCAGAGAATATTTTGTGGATCTTGACGAACACAAAAATCATCACATGTAGGGGACACGCATTTATGAGTGTGTGGAGTTTGGTG